>JASANF010009293.1:0-51670 GCA_030248245.1 Trissonchulus sp. WLG1_4
TTTAATTAAAAATAAATTAGGGCGGCTATTTATATTAATATTAAAATTAAAAATAAATAGGGTACTCTATTTAAAATTTTTTGGCACTATTAATATTAAAAATGGCGTTATTTTTAATAGTATTTTTAATAGTTCTTTAAAAGTCAGTCAGTAGGCTGTCATCTTATCAATGACAGGGAATGTTATTTATATGTAACACTGGAAATTGTGAGTTTGCTATGTTTTACTGAACTGTAGCTTGAAAACTGCATTCGTATTTATATTAAAATTAATATTAATATTAAAAATATTTGAAGCTTCTATTTATATTAATATTAAAAATAAAATCAGAGCTATTAATATTAATATTAAAAAAAATTAGACTATTTATATTAATATTAAAGTTAAAATAAAATTGCAGTTCTATTAATATTAATATTTATATTAAAAATTTTTGGGGGCTCCTATTTATATTAATATTAATATTAAAATTCCAGAGCACTATTAAAATAACGGTAGTTTAGCAAGAGTACTCTATTCAATCTACCTACTATTATGTAGTCTTGATTTTAGTGATATACCAGGAATTCGCGATGGTCTGCACTGTGTTACTTGTCCTGGTTGGCTGTGGCTTTTGGCGACTCAAAAGTATTCCGACTAAATCACAATCACATCGCTTGTGAGTTTGTAATGAATATATGCCGAAGTCTCACCTTTACGGCCGATTGCACCAACTTATTCTCGAGCTATTCTTATTCTCGAACTATTCCAGAATAGTTATTCACCAGATTTTATTCTCCAACTTTTTCACTGCACTATTAGGGAAAATAGCTCGAGAATAACTATTCGTGAGAATAGCTGGAGAATAACTTATTCTCCAGCTGTCCAATAAAAATGTGGTTGCATCATTGTTACCCAATCACAGCGTAGCAGACAGCCAATTGAGCTCGAGAATAAGCCAACATAAGCCCCGCCTACAGATTCGTTATGAGAGCAGATTTGTTTCTCGTCCGCTCACCGAATCTACGTTGACTTGAGCACAGTCAGTAACCTGATGGTGAACAAAACCCGAATTGGGGCATTTTTAAACTTCTTTGTTGTGTTATTTTTACTCTAAATAAATAATATATAAGCCAAATAAACATGAATATGTTAAAAATATAGAAATTGGTAATTTTTTCTAAAAGTTATTAGGTTATTTTTCAGCTATTCCTGGTCTAGATTAGGAATGACTTGCACATTACAGGAGAATAGCTGGAGAATTTGTTGATTCTTTTTCGGATAACTATTAGAGCCCGATTGATCAATGCAAAATGTTCATCGTTCAAAAATTTTTCAACATGAATCTTTGGTTTGAGCGTTTTTATGTTCTACTAAACGACCAAAGCTCGTCGTTGAAGCATTATCGACGGCGAACATTTTAACAGAGCTACAGATTTCCGCTGAAATGTTTACCGTTTAATTTTTCCAAAAACGCATATTTGGTTTTTCATTGACGAACGTTTCCAACGACGAACATTTTAACGACAAACAATTGTCCTATAATTCAGAGTTGTTCGTCGTGGAAAATGTTTCGATCAATCCAAAATTTTCAACGACGGACATCTTGCTTCGATAAATCGGATCGGGCCTAGGACAAGAAAAAACTAAGCAACTTAGTAAGAATTCTCAAGTATATGTAATATCAAGAGTGTAATATGTATGTAGGTAACCTTGCCCAGCTCTAGATTTAGATTATACAGACCCAATAAATTGATTTGTTCAATTATTTTAGCATAACTATGCTAACCAGCTGGTGTGTTTCTCATGCCCCCTATTTAGTCGATTGCACGCCCATAGTCGATCAGACTACCTCAACCCAGTCCCAGTCCCGATCCCAGGAGGGTACCCGCACGAACCAAAACCACTGGCAAATAATACTGGCTGTTCTGCACCAATTTATATCGCTGGTATTTTGTGTAATTCTTGTCGTGGCTACTTTTCTATTGATTTTTATGTGATTTAAATTCCTGGTAGTCCTGGTTAAAATATACTTTTTTCTAAAACTATGGTCATACTTGTAAGATCTAGTTGACGCTTGTCAATAAGCACATTTTCGTTTGCAGTACACAACTAATGTCCCAAGGCTGTTTGCTGCTCCTGTTAGATTAGGTGGCAATATGCAAAACAGATTTCCTCCCCAAACACACAGACAAAGTATGACGATGACCCAAGCCTAAAATATGTATTTCACTATCTGTCTGTCTGTGAATTATGAAATGAGTAAAAACTTCAACCTTGTCTTTAATAATTTTACTTAGCACAGCGGCGTATAAAACATGGCATATATAGTTATATACAAAAGTAGTGAAACAACTAGAAACTAACTAATGACAATTTTAAAAACTGCGAACTCAATTGACAAATAAGTCTATGAGAAAACAAAAAATCAACAATTAAACCAATTTTAATTTAAGCGTTAACTTTTTGCTGACTGCTAAGAACTGACTTTTGGTAACGCTTTTAGTTAGATTTTTTGTAATTTTTGCAACAGTCAAAATAATAAAATAAAGCTAAAAATTAACTACATAGCTAATTAAGTCATTGAAAGGTTTTATCATTTCAAAGAATTTGAGTCCATTTAAAAAACATCTCATTTAATCCGATACACAATGGCCTGGAACGGATACAAATGGCTTCATTGACGCAGCAGTATGTCTGTTCAGCAAGCAACATCACGAAATACTCACGCGGCTAATACTGTCAAATAGCAGCCGCGATTTTTTTGTAATTTTGCCGACTATACTGACATATAGCTACAAGGATCGATCCATAATTATAGTAACTTGTTATTGTCCGTTTACCCGCCAAAATAAATGCATTTTGTTTAGCAAACTATGAAAATGTGGCGCGATTATTTCAACTTTTGTCAGCTGAACGGACATACGGCTGCGAGTATGAATCGACCCTTAATAATATCAATCGCTAAAACAACGTTCGCTACCAAGACTGTCATATTTCCCAAGACTGCAGCCATCGTATTTTGTTGTGGGGACTGCGGGGTGACTCCCAGCTCATCGGACCGCGCATGCCGTAACACAACGGACTGAACTGAAGGAAACTGAAACGCGATCATTTAGTTAGGCTTGTTCATAAATTCGCAGTAAACACGATTAGCTAGCTAGTATCAGAATTCTCTTATATGACAACAGTAGCTGTGTAACAATTAGCACGCTTGAGAGCGGGAAAGTACTAAGACAAACTATTAATTGAGTTAATAATTTAATCCAGTTAATCCGAACTAGTGAAGAGCTAGGTGGGAATAATGCTACAAAACCTACTGATTCAGCACAATCGGTACAATTTTGGCGTATCACTGCAGCTGATGTAAATTACGATCTACAGAATCACTACAGCTACATTAAATGATCTACAAAAACTCACTCAAGCTATGTGAAATATTATTATCTACACAATCACTTTGTACAATATCTAGACAACCACTAAAAGCTACGTTACGGATAAAATGTACCTTTGAATGGCAACCGCAACTAAGGCCACGGTGAGTCCACGTTGTAGAAGTCTACGCTCTGCAAGACGGTCTAACATAGATCCAATTGCGACACCTGAAAATACACAGGTTAGACTATAGTAAAACTTTAAGACGGCGGCCAACTCAATCAATATCAGTGATAAAGTCCTTGTTCAGCCAGAAGTTACGAAAAAAATCATGCCCAATATAAAACGCCATCAAATACTAAAACACACAGCTAATAGCCTTGATAACGTGACTTAAGGCAACAAAATATCTTGACTTGCAAACAATCAAGAACTCAAAGGTTACGCAATTTCTATTCTCGGATAGGAACAAAAAACACAGAAACACGAAATGGAATGTGTTACACACGTACCGCGGTCTAGTTGTAGAGACTGGATACCATTACTTTATTAAATACTTTTTCCTGTTTCAACTATTTTTTCGGCAAACCTGAGATGATATGAGCAATGAAGGCGGCGGGGAAATAATGATGAAAATAGAGCACTCGACTCATCAGCAAAAAAGGGGCGAAATGGACAAACCAACACAGCCAGAACCAGCCAAGGACGGAGATACGGTTGCTTAACCAGAATTGGTTCAAAGAGGATGCTGAAAAACATACAAGTCTAAAGAGTTGATTCATACCTTAATACGACATATCCGTTCAGCAGGTTAAAAAGGCGAAAAAAAACTCACGAGCTACTAGCTATGCTATGTTGATAATGAAATAAAATGTACTAGAATGTGAAAAGGCTTTGAGTCCTAATATACAATTTTTAGAAAAGTTATATGCATTCATATCATCAAGTATGTAATGACTTGATTATTCAATAATATATACACAGTATCGACCACAAACAATAGCTAAGCAACCCGTCACAAAGACGCTTACGCGGTAGGCCACAAGCCAAAGCACGTTTTTGCCACGCAGCGTGAGCCAACCACACAAACGGAGCCAGGACTAGTACTATCGCGTTCAACCACCAAATCACAGGCGTTCCCAGCAGATAAACTCGCAGCTCCTGTGAGCCACCACAAAATGGTTGCCCCTGAAACCGAATTATTGAAAGAAAAATTAAAAACGAATTTGCATAACACTTACTGTAAAAAGTTCTTTTTAAAATTATTTTAAAATTAATGCAAAAAAAGAAAATTGGATCATGAGCAAAACCATCTCCAATTTCGATGTTGAAAACCTGTCCGTTATCGCCAAAAACTGATTTAAATCAGTTAACTGAAAATATTTTCAGTTAACACGCTTAACTGAAAATATAATTTCAGTTATGCGCATAACTGAAAATCATTTTCAGTTATGTTATGGAAAGTTCCATTTTTATGCAAAATAGGCATGTTGCTTGTGTTGGAAAACGCTCACATAATTATTTGTGTAAGTTATAGCACGATGCAGTGCACCAATTTATACGCAAAGTTACTTGAAGCGCCTCGTACATGAACGAATGCGCGCAGCACACAAGTTTATGCACGTTTGTTTCACGTGCCAGACTGCCAGGGCGAATAGTTGCTGAGTGCACATTACAAAGTATATCCCTCATGTCAGGACCCTGTACTCAACTGAGGCGGGGGGCGTAGCGAAACGCCTTTCTTAGTGTCTTGAACTCAGGGGGGAGGGGTATCCCCCTCAGTTGAGTACGGGGTCTTATTCGGTTTTGAGGCGGGTAACTCTCTCTCTCATTTTAAGACATTCTGAAAGTTATGACGTGTGAAATTCTGAAGGTACTCCCCCTCAAAAGCGTACAAAAAATGGCTATTTTGCGCTCCGCATTGGACGCAAGCCCCAAGGCATAATAGGGAGGGTGTCATACTCTTACTTTTATAACTCTTGATATCAGTGGAAGGATATAAGTTAAATTATGCAAAATGTATGTAAAACATATGTAAAATTAAAGCAAAACTAAACTAGAAAGCGGGAACATGTTTAAAATAATAATCATGAAAGAAGTAAAACTAATTTAAGTTTTTGTAAATGCACATTCACTGCTGTAGCCGGTAGCCACGGCGCGTAATACAAACATTTATATATCATTTCGGAAAGTATAGTCTAGTGGATTTGCAAGTTATTTGTAAAGTGGTATTAAGTTATGTTAGTTAATAAAAACGTGCAATTTTAACGCATCCTCAAAATTCTGAACATTTCCAAAATTTGGCCCCATAACTGATCAATTTCAGTTAAAGTATCAGTTAAAGTTATCAGTTAACTGTAACTTTAACTGATTTAATTTTTGGCCAATAACTTAACTGTAACTTTAACTGATTTAATTTTTGCCAAATAACTTAACTGTAACTTTAACTGATTTAAAATCTCATAACTTAAACAACCCTATTCTTGAGTTATTCTTGGCTTACATTAGTTAGCCAGCGTTCTCGTTTTTTTCTTGTAGTCATTCTAGCGCAGCTTTGCACATCCACTTTCACTCCGTTTTGGTAAGTACCTATGATACTATAATGGTTATATTGTCCGCCATTTTTACCCAAAATAATGGGGACTCCTGTGTGCTGTTTTTGACACCCTTGAGTTCAGTGTGTTTCACTTTTTGATTACCAAACTTCACCTGATCGAATGGTTAGTACTGGGTATATTTCTTCTTTGAACCCAGCAGCTCTTGGTTTACTCCTTATAAATGACGACCTTAGAAAATAACCTTTGCTTCCAAAAACTTTCGCCATTACTGTTCTTCGGTTTTCATGATAAATTCAGCGCGTCAGCATACACCGTCACACTACTACTACTTTGAGTAAATTTGATCTACATGTTTTGCAGATTTAGCGCAAATAATACAGATTGGACCCTTTGGCACTTATTGCGCAAGGGCACTTATTGCGCAAGTAAGCACTTACTTTTACAATAATGAGGTTTATAAATAGACAACGCCAAATAAACTTTTATTTTGTAGGGACAGGTGCAAAATGGTTCACCCTAATATGCCGTTCGAGCCCAAGGACCCGACCATAGCATGGGATGGAAATATCACTTACTGGATGTCTATCGATCATACCATCAGCCGACAGTTCGATTATTCGGGATATCCTCACGACGTTCAACATGTAATTTTAACAAATTACAGCCAATAATAAAAATAAGTTACTTTTTAAATTATCAAATTTTCATTTTGAAAGCACTTAGCCACAGTCCAACAGGTCGCTAATTTTGATTCCGGAACCCTAACGCACTTTTACATAGCTTTAATGTCATTGTGCGGAGTGTGTTTTCCACGTGCTCTAACTTTGAATCTGGAGGGGGTACATGGAGGGGAGCAGCGTGTAAGCAAAAATAGCGCAAGGTGGGCTAAGGGGGTAGATTTTGATGGACATAATAATAGCGCAAATATGTAGCGCTTAGGAGTGGGGGTTAAAATTCTTATGTATGCGTACGCTTGCTTATACGAGACATCAACCAGTTACGATTGTCTCTGGCCATTGTACTTTAAACTGTATGTTGATACATGCTTACTGAATACTTTGGCCAAAAACTTAGCTTGGAGTAATTTGCCGGCTGGACGGAAGACACGTTCAGTTTCTGGTGGCTTTATAGAATATTGGTATCACTTTTTATACTCGTACGTAGCTTGTGCTCTGCAATCTAAGCAAATAAGCATGCCCCGCACAACATCTAAAGAAACTGATTAGATTCAACTTGCTTATTTGTTATACTCTACTAAAAAGTATTGTTTCTGTATTTTGCACAGATATGTGACGGTCTAGTGCTAGATGCAGGCCCGAATCCAGATCACGTGACAATCAAGATAGTGAACGCCACAACGTTCAGCATTAATTTGTCGCCTTATAAATACTGGAAAAATATACAACTACGTATTACGACAAGTCCTGAAGACGGAGGTTAGTATTTTGTGTCAATTACCTATGCGTTGTAGCATTAATAGTAGGTACTGATGTTAAAGGTTTTTTGTATTCGAGGACTTTGTGTTCCTAAGAATGGCAGTGCCCTTAGAATATTAGAGGTTCCACACAAAAAAGCAAAGTCCTATTGGCATGAAACGAAGTCTTACTGGCGTAAACATTCTGATTGACTACTAATTCAATATTCGGCAGTTAAACAAAAAATAAATAAATATAAATTTAAATATATAAATAAATAAATAAATAGTAAATAAACAAATAAATAAATATAAATAAATGAAAATAGCAAAATTGTTTCAGGTTTCAAAGCCTGTGTAAAATTTACCCGTGTCACCCAATTCGCCCGCATATGGCTCTTTCTGCCGCCCATTATTGCGACTCTTTTCGCTGCCATGGCCCCTTTTGCCGGTCAATTCAACCACCAATTTTCTGTTGCCGCTGTGGCCGCAGTGTTGCAGTGTATGGCCATAAAGAAAACCACCCGTGACCTGAGGGACAAAAACTTCGGATCCAGAATGCCGAATATTGGTAATGTAGTTGGGTTTGCGCCGTAACATTAATTTGGTTAAGGGGGGGGGCTACCTGAAAAAGTGAAATTTTTAGGTTCTCCAATTCGCTTCAAATTTTCACACAATGTAGCCCCAGAGAATGCGCATCGCAGATGTAACAAACTGGAACCAATGCTTTTGCCAAATTTTTACTAGAGGCTCCCAAAAATTCAATTTTACGTGTACCTAAATCATAGGCGCAAAAAATGTTTTTTGTGGTTGCAAAGCGTCTCTTTACTCGAAATTTTTGTTAACACTGACGAAGCTGATTTTTACATGATTCAATAGCCTGACGTCATATCTCAACCTCTATTATACATTTTTTTAAATTTTTGCCCATGGCCTGAGCAATTACGCCAAATGTAAAATCACTGAAATTTGGCGGGCTCAGAAAACGGCCATTTTTTCACATTTCGCCCTCGATTTTGATTTGAAAATGCATATCAAGAATCCGGATCATACGATTTTGCGCTTACATGTGAGCTACTACTATGCCAAGTTTCAGCCTGATTGGCTTGATGTGGTTTGTGCTAGAAATGCCCGAGTAAGGGCTACTTTTAGGCTTTTTGGCGTACTTTTGCTTATGTAAACACACTGACAAACGCACTAAATCAAAAGTGCACCTTCAAGCTTAATTGTTCTTATCTGAGGTAGAGGTGCCTTGGGGGAGTAACTTATGTGAAACTAAGCAAAATTGGAGAACTTTGATTTTTGACCTGGGTAGCCCCCCCCCCCCTTAAGTACATAAATACATACACAATTTCTCCTACATACATAAGTTGACGCACCCAACTTTACATAAGAAAAACTGAAAACAAATAGAGTTAAATATTTTTTCATGTTTTTGTTTGAAATTAATTGACCAATGAATGGTTTTTTAAAAATTAAGTTATAAAATAAGGAGTTTTTTATGTAAATAACTCATTACCCGGGTTTCACGTCTTGACATGCCAGACTTCAAAAAACATGTTGCTATTTGCTTATGGAGTCATAAAGTTTTTTATTAGGTTAACAAAAAAATCACGCCACAATCTGATCTTATACATTGTGAGTGGCGCGACTATTTTGTAATTCTGCCGGCTATGCGGACATACGGCTGTGAGTATGAATCGACCGATATAGTTTAGCATACCGTTATTTTAATAATTAATATTAATATTAAAAATCGTTATTAAAAATACTTTTAATATTAATTATTTTATTAATATTAATATTAAAAATAATTGAGCAGTGCTATTTATATTAATATTTAATTAAAAATAAATTAGGGCGGCTATTTATATTAATATTAAAATTAAAAATAAATAGGGTACTCTATTTAAAATTTTTTGGCACTATTAATATTAAAAATGGCGTTATTTTTAATAGTATTTTTAATAGTTCTTTAAAAGTCAGTCAGTAGGCTGTCATCTTATCAATGACAGGGAATGTTATTTATATGTAACACTGGAAATTGTGAGTTTGCTATGTTTTACTGAACTGTAGCTTGAAAACTGCATTCGTATTTATATTAAAATTAATATTAATATTAAAAATATTTGAAGCTTCTATTTATATTAATATTAAAAATAAAATCAGAGCTATTAATATTAATATTAAAAAAAATTAGACTGGCTATTTATATTAATATTAAAGTTAAAATAAAATTGCAGTTCTATTAATATTAATATTTATATTAAAAATTTTTGGGGGCTCCTATTTATATTAATATTAATATTAAAATTCCAGAGCACTATTAAAATAACGGTAGTTTAGCAAGAGTACTCTATTCAATCTACCTACTATTATGTAGTCTTGATTTTAGTGATATACCAGGAATTCGCGATGGTCTGCACTGTGTTACTTGTCCTGGTTGGCTGTGGCTTTTGGCGACTCAAAAGTATTCCGACTAAATCACAATCACATCGCTTGTGAGTTTGTAATGAATATATGCCGAAGTCTCACGTTTAGTTTCATATTCGAATTACAGAAACGCGAAGTTTTTGTTGATTCTTTTTCGGATAACTATTAGAGCCCGATTGATCAATGCAAAATGTTCATCGTTCAAAAATTTTTCAACATGGATCTTTGGTTTGAGCGTTTTTATGTTCTACTAAACGACCAAAGCTCGTCGTTAGAAGCATTATCGACGGCGAACATTTTAACAGAGCTACAGATTTCCGCTGAAATGTTTACCGTTTAATTTTTCCAAAAACGAATATTTGGTTTTTCATTGACGAACGTTTCCAACGACAAATATTTTAACGACAAACAATTGTCCTATAATTCAGAGTTGTTCGTCGTGGAAAATGTTTCGATCAATCCAAAATTTTCAACGACGGACATCTTGCTTCGATAAATCGGGTCGGGCCTAGGACAAGAAAAAACTAAGCAACTTAGTAAGAATTCTCAAGTATATGTAATATGTATGTAGGTAACCTTGCCCAGCTCTAGATTTAGATTATACAGACCCAATAAATTGATTTGTTCAATTATTTTAGCATAACTATGCTAACCAGCTGGTGTGTTTCTCATGTCCCCTATTTAGTCGATTGCACGCCCATAGTCGATCAGACTACCTCAACCCAGTCCCAGTCCCGATCCCAGGAGGGTACCCGCACGAACCAAAACCACTGGCAAATAATACTGGCTGTTCTGCACCAATTTATATCGCTGGTATTTTGTGTAATTCTTGTCGTGGCTACTTTTCTATTGATTTTTATGTGATTTAAATTCCTGGTAGTCCTGGTTAAAATATACTTTTTTCTAAAACTATGGTCATACTTGTAAGATCTAGTTGACGCTTGTCAATAAGCACATTTTTGTTTGCAGTACACAACTAATGTCCCAAGGCTGTTTGCTGCTCCTGGTAGATTAGGTGGCAATATGCAAAACAGATTTCCTCCCCAAACACACAGACAAAGTATGACGATGACCCAAGCCTAAAATATGTATTTCACTATCTGTCTGTCTGTGAATTGTGAAATGAGTAAAAACTTCAACCTTGTCTTTAATAATTTTACTTAGCACAGCGGCGTATAAAACATGGCATATATAGTTATATACAAAAGTAGTGAAACAACTAGAAACTAACTAATGACAATTTTAAAAACTGTTAACTATCGACAAATAAGTCTATGAGAAGACAAAAAATCAACAATTAAACCAATTTTAATTTACGCGTTAACTTTTTGCTGACTGCTAAGAACTGATTTTTGGTAAAGCTTTAGATTTTTTGTAATTTTTGCAACAGTCAAAATAATAAAAGAAAGCTAAAAATTAACTACATAGCTAATTAAGTCATTGAAAGGTTTTATCATTTCAAACAATTTGAGTCCATTTAAAAAAACATCTCATTTAATCCGATACACAATGGCCTGGAACGGATACAAATGGCTTCATTGACGCAGCAGTATGTCTGTTCAGCAAGCAACATCACGAAATACTCACGCGGCTAATACTGTCAAATAGCAGCCGCGATTTTTTTGTAATTTTGCCGACTATACTGACATATAGCTACAAGGATCGATCCATAATTATAGTAACTTGTTATTGTCCGTTTACCCGCCAAAATAAATGCATTTTGTTTAGCAAACTATGAAAATGTGGCGCGATTATTTCAACTTTTGTCAGCTGAACGGACATACGGCTGCGAGTATGAATCGACCCTTAATAATATCAATCGCTAAAACAACGTTCGCTACTAAGACTGTCATATTTCCCAAGACTGCAGCCATCGTATTTTGTTGTGGGGACTGCGGGGTGACTCCCAGCTCATCGGACCACGCATGCCGTAACACAACGGACTGAACTGAAGGAAACTGAAACGCGATCATTTAGTTAGGCTTGTTCATAAATTCGCAGTAAACACGATTAGCTAGCTAGTAACAGAATTCTCTTATATGACAACAGTAGCTGTGTAACAATCAGCACGCTTGAGAGCGGGAAAGTATTAAGACAAACGATTAATTGAGTTAAAAACTTAATCCAGTTAATCCGAACTAGTGAAGAGCTAGGTGGGAATGATGCTACAAAACCTACTGATTCGGCACAATCGGTACAATTTTGGCGTATCAATGCAGCTGATGTAAATTACGATCTACAGAATCACTACAGCTACATTAAATGATCTACAAAAACTCACTCAAGCTGTGTGAAATATTATGATCTACACAATCACTTTGTACAATATCTAGACAACCACTAAAAGCTACGTTACGGATAAAATGTACCTTTGAATGGCAACCGCAACTAAGGCCACGGTGAGTCCACGTTGTAGAAGTCTACGCTCTGCAAGGCAGTCTAACATAGATCCAATTGCGACACCTGAAGATACACAGGTTGGACTATTGTTAAACTTTAAGACGGCGGCCAACTCAATCAATATCAGTGATAAAGTCCTTGTTCAGCCAGAAGTTACGAAAAAAATCGTGCCCAATATAAAACGCCATCAAATACTAAAACACACAGCTAATAGCCTTGATAACGTGACTTAAGGCAACAAAATATCTTGACTTGCAAACAATCAAGAACTCAAAGGTTACGCAATTTCTATTCTCGGATAGGAACAAAAAACACAGAAACACGAAATGGAATGTGTTACACATGTACCGCGGTCTAGTTGTAGAGACTGGATACCATTACTTTATTAAATACTTTTTCCTGTTTCAACTATTTTTTCGGCAAACCTGAGATGATATGAGCAATGAAGGCGGCGGGGAAATAATGATGAAAATAGAGCACTCGACTCATCAGCAAAAAAGGGGCGAAATGGACAAACCAACACAGCCAGAACCAGCCAAGGACGGAGATACGGTTGCTTAACCAGAATTGGTTCAAAGAGGATACTGAAAAATATGCAGGTCTAAAGAGTTGATTCATACCTTAATACGACATATCCGTTCAGCAGGTTAAAAAGGCGAAAAAAAACTCACGAGCTACTAGCTATGCTATGTTGATAATGGAATAAAATGTACTAGAATGTGAAAAGGCTTTGAGTCCTAATATCCAATTTTAAGAAAAGTTATATGCATTCATATCATCAAGTATGTAATGACTTGATTATTCAATAATATATACACAGTATCGACCACAAACGATACTAAGCAACCCGTCACAAAGACGCTTACGCGGTAGGCCACAAGCCAAAGCACGTTTTTGCCACGCAGCGTGAGCCAACCACACAAACGGAGCCAGGACTAGTACCATCGCGTTCAGCCACCAAATCACAGGCGTTCCCAGCAGATACACTCGCAGCTCCTGTGAGCCACCACAAAATGGTTGCCCCTGAAACCGTATTATTGAAAGGAAAATTACTAGAAAAAACACAAGACACTTACTAATTCAATAGCATAAGCAACAGTAATTTTTTTCAAAAACGAATTTGCATAACGTTTACTACTGTAAAACGTTCTTTATAAAATTATTTTAAAAATGCAAAAAAGAAAATTGGGTCATCAGCACATATCCAATTTCGATGTTAAAGTTCTGTCCGTTCCGTTTTATCTTTTTTATTCCTCGCTATTGAACATTTCGAAAAACATGATGTATATAGATCCCCAATTTTACACCTAAACGCCCCCCTCGGTCTGGTCTATTGCCTAATCTATATTTCACTGCCCCCTCATTGTTCAAACAAAAAATATTACCTTATAATTCAATGGCCATAACCAAGGTTTTGAGGCGGTTTGGTGCGCATGGGTGGTGGCTCGAATCCGACTATTCAGAGCAAACATCACCAGATGGCTTTCCAGAAATTTGGCCCAGAACCCTGCGATGGGCACTTTGCGATACAGGCTGCTTGGTATTCCGTCTGAAAAGTAGGACAATTTTTTGCAAAAAAACACTTGTCTGCTGACATTATGGATGTTAAGGATAGAAAAAAACTGTAAAAATGATTGGAAAAACTAGAGCTCGGATAATAAAAAAAATGTCATTTGTAAACATCTGAATTTATAATTACAGAAAATTAGCAAAAACTGAGCAGCAAGCAATTTGTTTTTTTAGCGATCACGATTCATTGTTTACGAAACCAAGCCTCGGGGTCAATCATATCAAGCCAGGTCATAAAAATGCCCTACCATTATTTTTGATGATTTTTAATCATATTACCATGAAGGCTTAGCAGGACGGCTGTGCGTAAATAATCACCCTAAATAAATTATTAAGCCCAGCCGAATCGTGGTGATACCTGAATGCTGGTTTTCGATGAGCCAAGAATTTCCTGGGCGATTGGAGTTTGTTCTGGGGCAACAGCTGATTTCACCTTCCTCCCAACCCCTAAAAAACACTGCAACTATTTAACATAATTATCCAGATTAAAAAATACTTTAAAAAACGCTCTCTGTTAATAAATACATACTTCAAAAAAGCTCACTGTTAAAATAATAGAGCGTTTTTAATTATATCTTTCACGTTAATCTACACAGAAAACATGTATCTCGTGCATCTTTGTTTCGAAACATCGTGAATAAGTCCTAATACTTAATAGCAACAACTTTACTTGCGCAAAAAGTCATCTGAAAAGGTCGATAAATAATTTAGTTTAAGTTCCCCGACAAAAACGTCAGAAAGCTATATTTTGTTAAAATCCTGCAACAATTAATACAAATTCCTTAATGCGGTCGTTGTAAATAAATGAAGCAACCAGTGCTAAAAGCAAAAAAAAAGCAGCTAACGCAGGGCAAGACGTAAAAACTAGGCTTAATAGTCGGTGACCAACTTACCATTTAGGCAACGAGTATCCAGACAAGTGAAGTGCGCAGTTGAACTGTGAATTGATGAGCAGAAAGCGAGATTCAATCGCCGTCAGTTGATTTTCATTGGTCCGCAAGACTACACGCCACGTCTGATTGGTCTAAACTAAATATAAGCTTATGATAGTAGTAGTTCTAAACGAGGATTGTGTTAAGGTGGTAGTTTCGTATATGCAGCTTTTTTTGATGAGCTGTTAATCGGTCGTTTTAGCAGCTCTGTATAAGCGGTTTTCGCATTTAACAGACAAAGAAAAAGACCGTAAGCACATGTATTTGTTTTGTTAACAATTTTGACAGTTTGTCCAAAATACGCTGTAAAATATCTCAAATTTGGCATTTTTTTCAAGTTTTTGTGTTATGTTTCATTTTGGAAAGAATAATAATGACCTGATTAAGTTTAAATCCAATTTAGTCTAAATTCACTTGTAGGTGTCTCAATACAGGCATAGTTTCATTTGGATACGTCTTCACATTGCTTCAGTACTTTAAATCTAAGCTTCAAAGTATAACTTTTTTGAATTTCGTAAAACTTATGGCTTGAGAAAACAACAACTACAATGCCTATCAATAATTACAAAGAAAGAAATCTAGACATTTTAGTTTTCTTCAGTTTGGTTAAATATTATGAATATAGATGGCACACATAATCAGCAAATTGACACTTCCGAGTACATGACGTATCTTTTAGTATGTATAATGAACTCATATGCGTTGCCATGGCAACCACGGCAATAAATTTGATTACCATAGCCTAAAGTGACCTGTCTTCCAATATGACCGCTGATACATTCAAACTACAGTACAGAAGCTACGTAAAACGAATATATAACATCACGTCTTGTCACATATTTTCGAGCGTTTTTATAGTCAAAAATGGGGGTAATATACTTCAGAGCTCATAACCCTGTCCCTGACTCTATAACAGTTGGTAACATGAGCTTTGGTACAACACTGCAATGGAAATATGTCTAGTGCCGTGCCGAATTTTTAAGAAATAAACAGCTTAAATTTTACATCACATCAGTTTAAAGTGAAAAAAGAGTTATATTCAGAAAGTGTCAATTTCCTAAAAACAGTTGCAGTTACATATGCTTATTAACGTTCCAAAGTGATCTTAAGTAAAATATCTCTATACCTTTTTTTAATTTAGTGAAAAACAATACTGTTTTTGAGAAACAGTTGTTTAAAAATCACTATATACTGTAAAAATAGCCAAAAAATGTCAAACACGACATTTTTCGTTTAAACTATAGTGTAACTGATTAGAAAGAACCTATAATTTGCCCGTATGTTGGCCTAAAAGTGCCTCATACGTGTGTCAAATTTCATAAAGTTGGCTGTTGGTTCGAGCGAATCGCGACGCGACAAAAACTGCAATTCGAAACTACCACCTTAAGACACTCATTTGACCTCGATTTTGTAAAATGAATTAGAATTTTTTAAACGATTATTGTGCATTTTAACAGAACGCGAAACAATTTTAGGCTTTGCTTGCATATAATTAACAATCTGGATTTCAGCAACAATCACTTGAAAATAAAACCAAGAGTACATAATGGGAAGAGTATGACACTCTTCCCATTGGCCAGCTTGGCAGCGCGGTAGATGCGTTGCACAATAACGGCCGAAAAGGGTCCCAAACGGGACCCGGTCCCAAATGGGTACCTGGTACCCAAACGGGCCCTGCAGGTACCCAAACGGGCCCTCCAGGTACCCAAATGGGACCCAGGTACCCAAACGGGACCCAGGTACCCAAATGGGCCCTCCAGGTACCCAAATGGGACCCCAACGAATCTGATTGGCTGATGGGGGTACCCAAACGGGACCCAGGTACCCAAACGGGACCCAGGTACCCAAACGGGACCCAGGTACCCAAATGGGACCTCTTTTCAAAGCCAACAGCCAATCAGATTGCAGCAGCCTTAAGCTCCGCCTACAATCAAGCTACCGTAATCCTAAGGGCCTGGCTTTCCCTCGTATTTACGTTTGTAACTTTAGACTGCTTCTACCGTGTTGGATGTGTGATACACCATTCCAGAGCTCAGAAATTTGGCTTTTTAATGATGTTACTTCTCAAAAGTTGCACTTTATTGCCGTTTAAAAGTACAACCTAAACTATGCTATAATGCTATCAAGTATTTTTCAACTTTTTTGAAACAAAATGACTGCAATGTAAGTGCTCGTCACATCATACATGTTCATTATATACAGAGAATATTATGTGAAAGGTATGATACCTTGCTCAGTACGCATATCCGCCAGTTAAAATGGGGTGGACATTGCACGCGATCCAACAACACGCGAAGAACAGCCAATACCAAAATGACAAGACAAGCCTACTAGTGACAAAAGTGCAATATTTTTATTGTGTTGTTATTACTATCGTAATTTCTGATGTTTTCCACATTCTTTGCGTTAAAAATCTATACCGTTAAATTCCAGTGAAGTTGTAACGCCCTCAGACTTTATAAATACATATAAAGCAACCAAACAGCATAATTGTGGTAGTCCAATGGTTAAACTTTTTCACGTCCGCTCACCGAAAATGTGTCGACTCGACACAAGTCAGTAACCTGATTTAGAGACTAAAAACGGCTGTTTGAGCAAAATACATTTTTCTTTTTCTTAATTTTTTGTACATTGACTGAATGTTACAAATATAGTGAATCACGTTCAGATAAATAAGTTGCAAAATTAGTAAAAACAGTTGCTTTTAAAGCTTTCCAGTTATTCCTACCCTATATCCGAAATAAATACTCGCCATACATCATACATGGGCATGGGGGGTTTTCACCCCCCCCACCCCCCAGATGTGGTGTTTGCGGCCGGCCGGTCGGTCAAAAACACCAGCCGTCTGGTCACATACAAGCGAAGGTAACTCGAAGTCTCGACGGCAAAATCGGGGGCTCTCAATGCCAAAATGGTGGCTCGCGAAGAAAACATGGGCGGAAAAGTTGTTTCGCCCCCCCACCCGGTAGTTCACCCCCCTCCCAGAATCGGCTAGCTTCCCTTGTATGTCACTCACTCGAACCATTTTATGTGAGCGGACAGAAAATAAAGTTGCTCACAGTCAGTTTCGACTTCCCATAAGTCGCACTGACTGTCATAAAAATTACATTACCTACCAAAAAGTGCAATTTCTAAGATTTTGATTTGTGTGTTGAACGTTCAAAACAGTTGCGCATGGCATAATCAAAGTTACAAGCGGAAATTATAGTGACCCAGATGCACAAGTGTGCAGTACAACAGTCTGAAAGTGTTATCTAAAATTCATGGATTTAGCGGATTTAGCAAATTTTGGAGATTTAGTTGAAACTATTTTCCAAAATTGTTTGGATTTAGTGGATTTATCGGATTTAGGCGCGCGCTAAATACGCTAAATCTTGGAATTTTGGATAACAGATGTATCAGCGCTAAATCCGCTAAATCACATCCGCTAAATCAAATCCGGTAAATTCATTTTGGATAAGTTCGACCAAATTGCAAACTGAAAAACTGAATCTTCAAATCAACAAAAATTAAAAAAATCTTTCAAATTCTTGGAAATTTATTTTACCAAAATCTTGCACAAAACAAGCCACAACAGCAAGCCTCACGTTCAATATAATACTGTCTTTAACTATCACTGAATATTGACAATCCGACCAAGATTCTTTTCCTACTCACAAGAATTGTTTCACATAGATGCAGCTGAAATTAGGTATTCATGAAAAACGGCATAAAATGGCAAAAATTTAGCGCTTTGAACAACGTTTTAAAAAAATAAGTTCCATCAGTTTCCAATACTTTGTTTAGGTCCTATAATAAGTATTTAGGACAGCAAAATGCTAAAAATAAGAAAAACAGCATTTTTGGCAACGTTACATATGCTGCTGCACGTAGGATTACGGTAGCTTGATTGTAGGCGGAGCTTAAGGCTGCTGCAATCTGATTGGCTGTTGGCTTTGAAAAGAGGTCCCATTTGGGTACCTGGGTCCCGTTTGGGTACCTGGGTCCCGTTTGGGTACCTGGGTCCCGTTTGGGTACCTGGGTCCCGTTTGGGTACCCCCATCAGCCAATCAGATTCGTTGGGGTCCCATTTGGGTACCTGGAGGGCCCATTTGGGTACCTGGGTCCCGTTTGGGTACCTGGGTCCCATTTGGGTACCTGGAGGGCCCGTTTGGGTACCTGCAGGGCCCGTTTGGGTACCAGGTACCCATTTGGGACCGGGTCCCGTTTGGGACCCTTTTCGGCCGTTATTGTGCAACGCATCTACCGCGCTGCCAAGCTGGCCAATGGGAAGAGTGTCATACTCTTCCCATTATGTACTCTTGATAAAACTAAAAAATAAACGTTAAATCACTTTCCTTTCACTAAATCTATCATCCGTGACAAAAAATCGACATTTCTCGAGGTCAATGCAAAAAGGACAAAAAGCTAACCAATCAGAACATCAGCCAATCAAATCAATGCGACCTATCTATATTTTTAATTTTATCCATCTAATAATTTTATCGCAATCGCAACTAACTTGAGAAGCAGCCAACACCAGCAAATGCCGAGCTGAGACGGAGCTAGGTAAACCAGCCACTTCCAAAAAACGACCACTTCTATAAAAAAAGTCACGATAAAAAACTAGTACGTTAAAAAAAACGGTTTTATTAAATTTATCCGACACAATTAGGTCAGTAAGTAATATCTTAACTAAGGGCCAATTCCTAAAATGGATTAAACGGATTAGATTAAAAATTGTTTTGTCAATAACTCATGACATAGTTTATGAATTTATACGAAATTTGCGACAGCAATTATTTATAGCACCTACCGCTTATGCACAAAATTTTTTAAGTCTACCTCAACATTAAGATAAGTTATTAGGCAAACAAATTTTAATCTAATCCGTTTAATCCATTTTAGGAATTGGCCCTAAGATGGCTTAAAAACGTAGTAACTCGAGCTGAGTAAAGCAAACAATCAGTACTTGCCTTAAATATCCATAACACAAATATATTTAAATTGAAACCATTATTGATAATGCAAGACTAATAACGAAGCTCAGTACGCGTAAAAAATTTACTAAAAAGCCACCAACTTGCAATGCCTTAGAGTAATTCTGTCTCCATGTTTCACTGGCGTTTGAGTTTGAGCTAAAGCAGCAAAAAATGGTTAAAGCCACGGTAAAAAATGGACAACAGCTTTGGCTCACCTATCCGCGAGCCTATCATTGCGTGTTTTTTTGTGAATATAGTTACCTATTTCTTTGGTTATGGGAATTCCGTAAGTTTGCTTGACAATGAAACACTGTAGACTACAGTCAAACAAATTTATACCACTAGCTAGTAGCTTTGACCCTATAAAGACCCGTAATTATTTTTCGCTGTCGCAAAAGTTACTAAAAAACTGGTGCCTCTACCTCTAGAACATAAAATTGCTACACAGCAGCATAAAGTTATCACTTATCAGTTAAAGTTAACTGATAACTTAACAGATTTTTTTAATGTTTCAGAGTTAACTTTAACTTTACTGAGGTAAGGGTGGGAGGGATGGTGAGTGAAACCTGCAATCTACATTTTTGCCAGTTGCCAATTTTCACAAAAGTCCTACAAAATCTTAATCACTATAATTAGTAAAAAAATTAATGCTTACACGTATATACTGACTAATCTAAATCTCCAAAAAAACTGCTAAATCTTTTTCAAAAAATGCAAAAAAAACTGAACTCGTCTAAGATTAACAAAGACGTTTAAATTTTTTAAACTCGGTATAAAAAGCCTATTTTCTAACGTATACGCAAATTGCTATGTGTAAAACAATGATCCAATACAGTTTAGACTAAGTTTAACAATGGCTTTAAATTATAAGACCACCTGTGAATACAGCTCCCCGGACATATTTGTTTTGATAAAAATAAGCCAAACAACCACACCTGACATTCCAGCATCAGAATAAAGAATCCATTTGGCACTCTGTGCTGGTCGTTGAGCCCCCGAAACCTCAAAAAACAAACTTTGCTTAACTTGTGCGTTCGACAATGCCTAGTTAGTTAACACATACGTTTCCGTATACGTATCCGTGTCAAGCCAGTACACGTCATATGTAACGGGATCAAAATTTTGAAAGGCGCCAAAATTAAGGGACCCCCCTGATCGACCAAATTTATTATAACTCAAGTCAAAATTTTGCGAAATTTTTTGCCATTTTTCAAATTTCGCCCAAATTTTGGGGACCGTCCCCCCCTGGCTCCTCGATTTGGGGGTTCCCCCCATCCCCTCCTCATACATGTATGATTGGCCCACCAAAACTTGTCTTTTTATCAAGGCTAATCAATTTTGCACAACAGTTGCTCATTTTTGCTAACGGACAACCCGACACCCCTATGGACAACCATGGACTAGACTTGAATAAAAGCGCAGTAGTTGTGGTCACACACTTCAATGGAGACTATTCCATTACTATGCTCTTTTCTTTTTCAAAAATAAGTCAACAAGAGTATTAGCACAGGGTTGAGGGTTTCTACATCTAAAAACTTCGAGATAATCATATATTAGGATATTCATAAGTCATACTCTTTTTTAGTAGACGCTAAAAATAAAAAACGTAACGCAAAAAGATAGATAAATTTTTAGGAATAAAAATAAATAAGTATTCACTTGCTGAAAAGTCGCCTGCCGCGTCACACGTTGAGGATAATACGCAGTGCGAGAATGCAAATACAGGCCGCCGGATTGACTACTTTTCAATACAATTTCACTACCCAACACAACATCTGAAATAAAAAAAGTGGCGTCACTATTTCGCTTAACATGCTTGGCAATAAATTCACAACAAATTTACTTCATAGTTTTTGCTCAAATTAAACCGTTTTGTCAATTAGTCTGAACCGGACTTTAAGCGGCAATCATGAATCATACCCAAAGGCATGGTAAGACTGTGCAGGGGATTATTCCGAAGACTGGCTTGGAACTGCGCACTGAAAAAACCATCACCGTACCCACTAAAATATGAAAATTCAAAAACGTTTAATTCTTAAATTAATATCATAAAAAAAATTTACAAAAATACTGAAATCGAAATACACGCAACACACTTCAAGTTGAATTAAGCTACTGTAAATAACATGCGCTGGGGAAATGACCCAAAAGTTTTGCTGGTAACTGGTAACACTATTGGTACACAGCAGTCATTCAACACATCACCCTAAAATATATACTGCTGTTTTTCGCCGTTGAGTTTCAAGACTAAATAATTTTCTGGATTACGATAAAAACTTTCAACTCAGCTTTCAACTTTCTTGCTTACACGGCCACATGCGAATTTCAGTATTATTTTTAAAAATTAATCAATATATACTATACACTATCCTATTAATAATGATAATGGAAGTCTCGACTAACTGCACCCTGAATCTGAAAATGCCACATTTGTTATCTAGACGTTTGCGTCTCACTTCTCGTGTAGTCGCCGGGTAGTTGAGTTAAACGCCATGTAAAGAGGAGTTATATAATATTTGTTTTTTACAGCCAGCAACGTTTAATACGTTGTCGCTGAAAACCTAGTTCTTTTTATCGGCTCCAGCCAACAGTCAAAATGAAGCGCCAATACTTTTTATTATTCTGGTTTAATACTTTCTGTATGACTTTTGAGTGGCGTAAATTGGAGCTATTTTTACTCGGTAAACCCTCCGCGACACACCACTTTAGCAGTTAGTCGTTTTTTTGAAAATTACCCAGAAAAGTGATCATAACTTTTGCTATGAATGTCGCAAAAACACAAAAATACTATCACTGGAAAGATAATTTTAAGCGCTTTCTAATGAAATGTCACATAACTGTGCCACTTCCTGAAAATGGTTCTAAATTCTAAATTTAAAAAATAGCGTCGCTTAACGTTACTTCATATGGTCATGACGTGGCCTATCATTTGAAAATTTCAAAATGTAAAATAAAATAGACTCGATTTGAATAAAAGTCTGATCTGGTCGAACTAGTCTAACTAGACTTCTAAAATATAATAATTAACAAATATTAAAAGTACCTTTTGTATAAAACACGACAATGTATGTAGAAAATGATGACATAAAGCAGCACAGGAGAGAGAATCAGGCAAAAAGCGCGAGCCACAAAATGCGAAATGAAAGCCCCCTAAAACAAAAATTACCATCAAACACAGCTAATTTTTACGCGAATTCTAATTAAAGAATTAATTACAATTGTGCGCACGAAAGTAGCTGTCAGCCGTTGGTCTTTAAACAGTGCAGTTGTTCTTTGTACGCCGTCCATTTTTTACGAAGTCTTATCAAGTGATGTCTAAAAAATCGACATCACTCTTCTTTACTTCGCTTTTAAATTAAAACTAATTTTATTCATAATATATACTTAAAATATATACTACAATCTTAAAGTAAACTTATTTAATTAGTTAAACCGTCATAAGAGCTAATTTGAAAACTATTAATTAGTTAATTAGTTATTATACTAATTAAGAGCGCTTGTACGGGATATGCAGACAGAAACATTGTGACCGTATGGTGCGATGTCCACTGAAACGGAGGAAAGTAAGTAAGTAAGTAAGTAATTAGTTAATTACTATTAATTAATTACTATTAATTAATTAAACTATTAATTACTAAAAAATTAGAAAACTAATTAAATGGATTGTTTCCATTGCGGAAAGAGTTAAATTCCGTGCTTTTAAAAACATACATTGTTTGTTAGACAAATTACTTCAAATAGACACCTGGAAACAATTAATATTAAAATACCTCTTTTAGCCGCTGCCAAAGTTGAAGCAGAGATCCAAAACCGACGAAAGCTACCATGAAGAGTCCAATGAACTTCGTTCTAAAACAATAATTATAATTTATTTGGTTAAATATGTTTTGAGAAAACTATGAATTGAAAATATTAAAAGATTTAAACATCCAACTATAAAAAATTATTTATAAAAAAATAAAAAACTATAAACTTACGCGACAGTGCAAGCCAGAAATACGCCAGAAAATGTTAAATTCAACCACCAGCAAACGGACCATTTTCTAAAAAATGAAAACGTCATTAAAAAAGTATATACATTTATATTTTTGCATCATATTATTTTTTCATCAGTAAGTTATATATATCGCTATAACAGTGCTATACAGTCGTTTTCTACCTATTTTAACAAGGTTTCATTCAGAAAACAAGCATTTTAATAGATTTAACATGCAAAATGTACTGAGTCAAGGGGTACTGCGGATAGTAGGCACTAAAAGTCCATCATTGTGTCATAATATGACGTTAAAAAGCATTGATTCTTGTTTAAAACATCTAATCACGTCATTTTGGGCTGTTTACGGCAAAATTTTGCAAAAAAAGAGGGTATTCAAATTTTGAAACATTACCCGAACAGGTTTCGTTCCTCGCCAGAATTCCGGATTTGTTAGTAATTTCTCATCATATGGGCACCCAATAAGACCGGTTTTGTATTTCTATCACGTTTATTCATCGAATTACACAACTTGAAAAATTGGGTTTTTTTCCCCGACATGGGTTTTTTTTCCCATGAAGTTGAGCCACTGTGGCTCAGCTGTGGTTCAGTGTGGCACTCAACATTTTTGCTTAATTTGTAGCCCTGTAGGTGGCCTCCGTGGGATTTGAACATATTTGGATAACTTTGTTTAGATGAGGAGTACCGATGGTTCAAAGTTGGCCAAATGTTTCAAGCTTCGTAGGTGAAAACAATCAAAATTTCGATTCCTCATAAAAATTGTAAACATGATCAGAATCAGTGCTAAACTCGTGTATGGAGTTGTTTAGAGGGTGTTTTATTGCACACAAAAATTGGTACCCATTGAACCACCCTAAGTTCAGAAACTGGGGTGGGTTTTTTTCCCGACAAACGGGGTGGGTTTTTTTTCCCGATTGGCTATACTTAATACACGTTTCTGTAAAAGAGCTAACTGAAAAAATTATCAAAATTTAACTATGAAATTAATTATTCTCAATATAACCATAGTCTATAACAATAATGAATGTCACCGAAGCCCAAGCTCAACGTGCTAAAAGTTAACGTAAGTTGACCCTGGCGTTTAGTAATGGCATTCAATTACTGCAAAATATTTTGAACTTGCTTATAAAATTAGACTAAAATAAACTCGCTTAATATGGTAAAAGAATGGCTGGCTCTTTAGTGATTCAGCGATTCAGTTTTTACCATCAATCTTCTGCAAAAAAACATATATTACTCTGTCGACGGCATATAGCAAAAAGCGGTCCAGAAACACAGCGTTGCTGCCATAAAAAACATCAGATAACTGTCCAGCAGAATATACTGGCTGATCGTGACCATACCGACATCTAAAAAACAAACCTACTTAAAAAAACAAAAGTTATATACAATTCAAAAAGTATATACAAATACAACCCAGAAGTTTTAAAAAATTCACAACAGCCAACTTTTGGCTAAAACCACTAAAACAGTGACGTAGATTGTTCAGCCAAAAAAATAAAAAACATACAAATGTATATACATTTTATTGGCAAAAAGAACTTTTGACTGACAAAAAGACAAATATTTGATAAAAACAACAATAGCAAGGCAAATGTTCAACTGATCGATCTTTTCAGTTATATATTACCACAAAATTGTCAATTTTTTCATGAAAACTGCCCAAACATCTATAGTATATATAATTTAATTATTATATATATACCTGACAAAACCAGAGTGCCCGTTACAACAGCCACAAAATTAGATTTAGTGGATGCAAATCCAGTCAGCAAAGCCAGCGGCACTAGCAATGCACCCACCAAAGCTGCAGTCTGAAATGTGTCGCAAACTTTCAAGGTGGATTATTTAACAAAGGTGGTTTACCTGTACGTATACACGTTTTTATATGATTTGCACATATTTTTTTTGCGAAATATTGCCTGACTCGTTACTAATTTCGTGGATTTTCTGAAACCATGGCTTTAGATCAGGTGAGATTTCAAAGTTGCCGCACAGCAAGTCGTTCTTCTGTTAAAATTTCAACGGAAAAAACCATGGTTTGAGAAAATCTATGAAATTCGTAACGAACTAGGCTTATATGTAAATATATACTATTCCACGTCGAAAAAAATATATATTTGAGGAAAAACTATTTGAGGAAAAACTAACAGCTCGCATGTGGATATAGTGGCTGGACGCGAAAAGGTGACCAGGTCGCTCGAAACTTTCCGTCGCATTGTAACCAAACAGGGCGGCCGACGCGGCGACTAACATCTGAAAAAACAATATTGGTTCTTTATGTTGAAAAAACATGCTAGCATGTATATATTTCTGTTGTTTTGTGACAACTGATAAACTTGAGGACAAAAATTCGAAATCTTACATACATGTGGAATAGTTCAAAATAATCGGGCAACTAAGGTATAAAATTGCCAAGAAAACGTAAAAAACTGTACAAAACGATGATTTTATACGAGATAGTCGATAACTGAATATAAAGAGTTAGCATTAGCATACAATATCAAGACAGTAACTGTAACATAAGTGTATACACAGTACTAAACTAGCACCAGCGGCGGATCTAAGGTTCACGGGGACGGGGAGGGAGAGCGCCGTTCCTCCCCTCCCCCCCCAAAAAAAATGCCGCTAGTGCAATTGTGCAAATATGTCCCTCCTTCGACTTTTAATGATTCGGCTCAGAAACTTTCTGTACGCAAAAATTTTTAGCCTCCCCTCAAAAAACTATCATCCTGGATCCGCCCCCGACTAGCAGACATGTACGATTACTTTTCCGAGAGGTGGGTGAACATCAGCAAAATGTTGATTTCTTAAATACCAGTTTGCCATTTTTCCAAAATGCGTCTCATCCCAGCTAGAACAGAGAATACAGTTTACTGTCAACAAAACGTATATATGTGATATATACTGTACCTACTACCTATGTACTTACATATATAGTGGTGCGGGAAAAAAAACCCTATTTTCAACTTTTCGGGTCGTCCTGAGCTCCACATAAATCGGATCAATTAATGCTCGTGGCTGTTATAACGGCCATCTTTCGCCTAACTGTTGCACTAATAAAATGGATTGTAACCACTCACGTTTCTGAGTAATGAGTCTCGAAACCTCCGGGAAAAAAACCCTATGCGGGAAAAAAAACCCTAATGCGGGGAAAAAAACCCTATCACTTTTTCTGGTTGTTCTATTAGCAGGGAATATAAACACAATTTCATCGTGTTCTACAACTCTTAGGCTGCAGTATGGACTAAAAAAACCGTTTCTGCGACATCCATGTGACTCACAATGATTCTTCAAAAATCGACCCGTTTTGGCAGAAATGACTTCTGCCCAAATAGGCATTTTTTCCGTATTTAAAAGCATTAAAAACAGATTTTTGCGCTTATTACGTGAGAAACAGCGGACAAACACCGCCCGCGTCTATCATTCTTGGATTTAATTGGTACGCAGCAGCTAAAACCTAAATATTGCAAAAAATGCCAAATTTTGGTGAAACATCATCAAAACAGGTTTCGTAAGGGGTGTCGGGGTATGGCCCAAAATGACAAAAAACGACGTTTTGCGGCCGAATAAACGGTTTTAATGAACTCTACGCATGTTGTTAGCCCAGATGAACTAGCTTTAGTAGCAACAATGGGTGAGTTTAGCAAAAAAATGCCGCCAAACAAAATAGGGTTTTTTTTCCCCGCAATAGGGTTTTTTTTCCCGCACAAACTTTGACCAGTCACTGGTCAACCACAGCGTTTTTCACGGTTTTCGAGCTTCAGAAGTATAGAGGAAAGGTAACTCTCTTGAAAAATGCAAACGGCGTTGGTCAAAAGTGTTTTTGTGAAAAATTATGACAAGTCAAAAATTTGGAAAATTTTGTCACTTTGGAATTTTTCAACATGCAAAATTTTGATATTTTATGAAAAACGCTACAGGCCTCAAAACTGCACAGAAATTGGTGTGGTAAGTCAGTTTGGGATGCGCTTTCCACCTGCATACTCAAAAAGGTCCTATGTCGTGAGGTTCGGCCAGAAAGCACTAGGGTTTTTTTTCCCCGCAAAACGCGTAGGGTTTTTTTCCCCGCACCACTATACCGCATTCGATCAGTCATGAATGAAATGAAGCAATGAAATTAGCGCTCCGCCTTTTTTCATAAAAATAAAATTGCTGAAAAAAGAAAAATAGCCAAATAGTAAATGCTAAAATCGCGTCTCATTTCCCCTACAACACTGGGAATTTCATCCATTATAGTCAGGGTGGGGAAAAAAAACATGACGGAAAATTGGGGTAAAAAAACATGCCCTGTGGCTGAGCGCACATACATACTAGACAGAGAACTCATAGTGGAAATAAAAATTGGACTTCTGGACAGTGCACACATATCATAATATAAAATTTGAAGCAGAATCAATGGCTTAGCTGACGACGAAAATTGACACCCCAAAAAACGTCACAAAAACTAAGAAATTTTTGAAGTTGCTAAGATTATAAAATTTGACACAGATAAATAGGGAAGCTCATACTTTGCATGGGGGTATTATTTTAACTTGTCTATTTACTGCTATGCAAGTTTAGTTGATATATAAACGATTTTCAGAATTTCGGCCATGTTTTTTTCCCCACATTTTTTACTCCAAAATGGGGAAAAAAACATGGCATGTTTTTTTCCCCAGTTGTATGTTTTCTTTCCCCCGCGTGTGTTTTTTCCCCTCAGCAAAATATAAAGTACCAACATTTTTGAAACGGATTTAACGGGTATTCTGTCACCTGTAAACACTGTTTCCTATGTTTCTGATTGAGATTTGATTGATTTGGCTATTAATGGTGCATGTATATATCAAATATAATAATTAGGGATGGGACCGAAAAAAATTTCACCGACTATATACCGAATACCGAATATTCGGTTTTTCGTTTTCGGCCGAAAACCGAAAACCGAATACCGAATACCGAATAGTTGTCATTTGTCACGCAGATTTCTCAGATTTTAAAAATCCAGAAAAATATAATACTACGTTTAGATAAATATATAAATACTATCTATAGGACCCCGGGGTGGAGTGGGACAGTGTTTTTTGGCGCGAAAAGTTACACCTCCAATCCAACTAAAAAGTTTCTGAAACAATGCCGAAAACATGCGACTTTGAGCGATATACACAACATAGGCGCAGATTCGGTTTAGGCGGTAAATGCAAACTCGCATTTTTTCAACGTAGAAACATGTTTTATATGCTATATGAACCATGTATTATAATATTATACAAATAACTATCGTGCCAGTGTGCTGTCGAATATACCACCCCCTTCGTGTATTCATCTTTTTGCTTCTTGTAAACCTGGGTTTTTAAGGCCATAGCTAAGGCCATGGCCTAATTTTTTCCGGATTGGCCTAAATTTTTTCAGCGATTAAAGCCAGCTGGCTTAAACTTTTTCAGCTACCGATGAATAAAAAATTTCTGATTACGTCTCCAACTGACCAAATTCGGCCTAAAAATAAAATTTCTATATATTTGTTTCTGGGGGCTCCCGCCCCCAGCCCCCAGACCCCTGAAACTTTGTGGCTTTGTGTTCTTTGCTTTTATCTTTCATGAAGGCTTGTCTCTTTTCACCCCGGCAGTTTTAAGTGGGACAGTTATTAAACTGCTTGTGAACTTTGCAAAATTTACTCGCATTTTTCCAATTTTTTTGAGTTTTGAGGATACTTATAAGCATCCATCAAAAATTCATGCAATTAATATGAGTTGTGTTAAATGCCTCACAAATGCTAAT
The DNA here is from genome assembly GCA_030248245.1 of Trissonchulus sp. WLG1_4. NCBI lineage: Eukaryota > Metazoa > Nematoda > Enoplea > Enoplida > Ironidae > Trissonchulus > Trissonchulus sp. WLG1_4. Next base: position 29,376 of record JASANF010009293.1, read on the forward strand.
TAGAGGTTATTATTTAACATATAATTATACAGTTTTTATGTTTTTTCTGTACGTCTCAGGTCGAAGTGTAGTGCTAATTGAAAGATTAATAAAATGAGTTCTTATTCTAAACGTTCTTTCATTTGGAATTTCCTTGATTTTCTAACTATTCGGTATTCGGCCGAAAATTGACTTTTCGGTACCGAATACCGAATACCCGTTTTTCGGCCGAAAACCGAATACCGAATACCGAATTTTCGGTACATCCCTAATAATAATGGTCCGAAACTTCACGAAAAAAGCCAAAAAATGGTCGGAACAGCAGCTTGTGGAAGACGCGACTTATGTGGCTTGCAAAAGACTTTCATTCCAAAAGGATAGGATTTCTAGAGTAAGAGCGGCACACCACATTGCAGGTTTTCACAGTTAAATTTTTTAGTAACTAAAAAATTATACGAGCAAACTGGTTTTAATTTAGTGTGTGTACTTGCCTGGGGGACGGCTACATGCTGGCCGAATTTCAGGCAAATCGGTTGGGTAGTCCCCGAGATATAAAAAATCGCCTCCCATAAACACGGATTTTTCCGTCTTTTTTTCCGGCGCCATAACTCAAGAAATCCTTCTTGGCGAGGCACTTTTTTATGTTTTTACATTTGTTTTGGTGGACAACAGAGTCAATAGAAAGATTTTGTTCTTGGCATTTGGCGTTTTCTGACTCTGCTGGGAGGGGGGAAACCTCTTTTTTGGTCTTCGAAAAACGGCTGTCGCAAATGAACTCTAGCCGACTTTTGAGAAGTCACGCAAACAGACCAAATCTAATCCCTTGCATGCATGGTAGTGTAGTGGGGTTGTAGTGCATCTCTTCTTTTGGAGTCAATTGTGTCACTGTAGGCGTGGTAAGGGGGTCTAGAACGTAATTTACGTGATAGGGTGGTAGGCTACCTACGGGCACTACAGCTCTAACGGTTATAGATGGAGGTCTGTCGTTTTTTATGCGAATATGAACCTCTATACTGTGCATTTCAGTGTGCTATTAGTTTTACTGTCCGATTTACCTATTAGCCAGAACTGGTGCACCCCCCGTGATATCGTTGAAAAAATAATTTTTCATGATTTTCTCAGTGTATAACGCTTTTATGGATAACCTCTTGTTCTGTAATTCTATTGCATCTTAATACATAGGCGTGGGGCTGTCAGTTGATATATTTTGGTCCGCGTGGTGTGCACTGTTCCACTTTGGCAGCCCTGGCAAAGTGCCAGAATAGTCAATTTGACCAAATTTTTGGATTTGGTCAGTTTTGTTGAAAAACTGTGGAAAAAGCCTAATTTGAGGTGCTGAACGGGAGTATAACGTTGTTTTGACTAAAAACTAATGTTTTTTATCCGAAAAAGTGCTCAGTGGTCTACTACGGTTGCTTGGTTCGCGTTGTGTATGCTGTTTCATTTTGGCACCCCTTGCAAGTGCCAGAATGGTCAATTTGACCAACTATTTCTCTTGCAATAAACGTAATAAGGTTAAAACTGACTGTGCTGTTGTTTCTGTTGTACTATTATGTCATAGCCAAGAAAAAACACAATATTTTAGACTATGTTTTTTTCCCCACCCTTATGTTTTTTTCCCCGTTTTGCGGGGAAAAAAACATGGGTTAAATCTGCTATAGTGTAAATTACAGTGGTAGCTGGAACAGTGTTTACCGTGTGCAGATGACTGGAGGTACTAGCTATCTTTACAACTTTAAGTCTCATTGATATCTCATACATGACGAGAAATATAACCTTAGTTCCCTATTTATGTTTTTTCCCCACCCTGACTATACTGGGAAAGTAGAGGTAAAGTTGTAAAGTAAAGATAATACCCTACGTCTATATATATCTTTTTATATATACACTTGCAAAGAAACGTCGCAGGTGGGGCCGCGGGGCCACGGCCCCACCCCGCACTCCTCAGCGGTTTTGGCGGGCCGCGTAGTACCCCGGCCCGCCCCCTGGTAGACAAACTTCGAAAATATTGGACACAAAGGGACGTTGGCCCCTCCCTCAACTTTATCCTGGCTACGCTGCTGTCCACAATAGGTATATATAGATATATTTATAGCAAACCTTACCATACACTGGGAGGAAGACCAATCGAGGTCAGCCTGGTAAAAACGGCAGCAGCTGATGCACAAATTATGATGAATACGATCATTGATCTGCAACTACATAGGACCCTACTTTAGTTTTTATTGCGCCACCGAAGAAATTTCAGATACGTCTCAAATTGACCACAGTGGCCAAAAAATTGTCAAGTTTTTTGGTATTATTTCTCAGCAAATCCTAAGCATGCATTTACTATTTTTCCGTGGGCTGCAGTCCCCCAGCAAAAGGTGAAAATAATATCAATTTCGCCATGAAATTTGCTTTGTCCAAAATTCATTTCTAGCTAAAAATATCGACTGAAAAGGAATACAGCTAAGCTATCATGGGCGTAGCCAGGGGGGGTTCAGGGGGTCTGAAGCTGAACCCTCCCTTTTGGTGAAACCTGAAGAAATTGTCAACAAGGGTAGGGTCCAGTGGCGTATTTAGGGGGGGGCTGGGTGTGCTGCAGCCCCCCCTTTGCGGTTTGAGCACCCCCCTTAGAGGGTCGCAGCCCCCCCTTTGAGCGGCGGTGGCTCACACTCCTCAACATGGTGGCTCACATTGCTCCGCACCCCCCCTCCCCATGGTAAGGTGGCTCACGGTTGCTCCGCACCCCCCCCCCCTTTGCGAAATCCTGGATACGCCACTGGTAGGGTCCCCCCCCTTTGGTTTTTGTGGCTCGGCCAGAAAAATTTCCGATACGTCTCCAATTGACCAAATTTGGCCTAAAAATAGAAAAAATATTGAAATTTTTCCTGGGGCTAACGCCCCCAGACCCCAGCATCCACTCTCAGTTTACAATAAGTGTTGCTTAGAATTGCTTTTTCAATGCAAATTTTATTTAAAAATTCTAAAAAAGCGCCAGCTTCTGGGGGCTGCCGCCGCCCATAAGTGGGCAGCTACCGAATTCTGGGGGGGGGGGGGGGTGCGGAGCAAATTTTCCGGCCAGTTGTCCTTCGTGAGCCACCAATTTTGCTTCGTGAGACACCGATTTTTGCTTCGAGAGATACCTTCAAAGCATTCTGGCATTCTGGGGGGGTGAAGCACCTGTCTGCGGGGGGTGGGAAGATGCCTTGGGGGGGGGGGGGGAAGATGCCTCTTTTCAATGAAAGAAGATGCCTCTTGAAAACTTTTTCAATGCAAATTATAGTCAGAGGGGGTAAAAAAAATCGATCGAAAACATGGGGTAAAAAAATACACCCCCCTCCAAGAAAAACCTCAACAGGTATATGCCTGTTGAATACATACAAAGGAAGCACTACTAGAATTAAAGAAAAACAATATATATTTAATAAATATTTTAATTTCTATTATACCTGAGTGTCCCGGTTTCTAAAAATAATCAAAAAATAATGAAAATAAAAAGGTAATATATACATATTAAAGTGCAACATATATTGTTAGAAGCTAAATTATTTTAGTAGGTGCTTGCAGTCATCCCTAGACCGTACTCTGGTAGGAAGGCGACTCATCAGTAGGTACAACCTCCAGAGACATGCTTTTGATTAGTTTTGAAAAATAAAAATTATATATAAATAAATATTTTTAAAAAGGGTTTCGTCGCAGACTGCCTCAACTAAGTGAATTCATAAATAATTAAGCATGCAGCATTTTTTTAAGTTATAAATTAGTTAAAAAAATTTTAAAATTTATGAAACATTTTACCCATGAATAACTTTTACTTTCTGTTTTTGAATAATCTATATCTTTCATTTTATTGAAAAATCTGAAAAAAATATTCCTTCAACTTATGTTTCGCGTAATTTTTGGCTACTAAATTTCTAGTTCTACATTACTTAAACATATTACCTAGTCATGATCTGTCGTTAGCTTATAATACGAAGCTGACGAAATCATGCACCCAAAATATGGCTCATTTAACAAGAGCCAACAAAATTTTCACAAGCTTCTCTTGTCGCGTGGTCTAGCTGTTTTCCGACACTAGCAGCGCATATGGCATAGTCGACTACCCTTCTCGCAAACTGTGAATGGTTCTTCTCTATTGGTACTGGTTGGCGCCTACGGGAGCATACATGGGCAAGGTCAAAGGACTTAGCCTACACCAGCGTTTTTCGTGAGTGGGTCTTTTTGTTTCAAAATTTACGATTGTAGTTCGTGAAGCGCATAAGCAATTTCTAGTTGCTGATAATTTCTTTTGTCTAACATGTGTTTTAGTCGTCACTCACTCCAAGCATGATCGAAACACTGATAGCAAAAACCCTTTATAAAGTTGACAAGTCAGGATTTTGAAAAGGGGGTGAGTCACCTTGTCCACTATTTTAAATATTAGTAAATATTAGTAAATATATCCCTCCACCACCCGGTGAACAGTAGCAGAATGCCTAAATGTATATGTATATGCTGCCTTGCAAATTGTAATCCTTGACCTTGCAAAAGTTTCAAGATGATTGAGAGCACAACTTTTAAAGACTATTTTAATTAAAACTACTAACTGACCATATAAGACTGCATAACCTGCGTGTCCAGTTTCGCCAATAACTACACTAACGTCTTGTAAGGATAACTTAAGGCACAGACAATTATATATAAACAATTGGGAACTTTAAAGAGTAAATATTTGCTCATGATTGGCGAAACTGCCCTTAACTTTATTCACTTGGGCACCTCGCTGGTCCATTCTCAACAGTACTGCCTGCCTCAACGCACGAGTCGCTTACCGTGTTCGCATCGGACAGGGGGCACGTATGAGAATGGGCCAGTTTGTGTTAGTAACAAAGAAAAAAAAAGCAAAGCAGCAACAACTAAACAGCAAACAATAGAATATCAAAAAAAACCTATAATACGCAGGCGAAAACCTATTGCAGGTTTCTTAATGCCCGCCCACGCAGGAAGGGAAAGAAAAACTCTGTCTTAGTCAATGCTAATAGCTGTTTTTTGAATACAAACAGCGACGGACTGGCTATGATGTCACTCGGGAGCCTATTCCACAGCTCGACTACTCTAAAAGAAAAACTGGACAAGCAACGACGTGTGCGAACTTTCTTCGGATAAAGCTTGTCAATATGTCCTCTGGTACGGTCGCAAGGCGCAAACGTGAACAATTCGTCAAATGGGATGTCAATTAGACGGTGACGAATCTTATAAACCAGGATCGTGTCACGTATAAGACGTCGGAGTTCTAACGATTGAAGACCACACACTGCGAGTCGATCGATATAGCAAAGATAACGTAGATTAGGAATACGCTTAGTGAATGACCGCTGAACAGACTCCAATAGATCAATATCCTGAAGGTATGTGGGTGACCAAACTTCACAATTATATTCGAGCATCGGTCGAACTCGGTTAGAAAATAGACGGACCATGAATTTGAGATCGCGACAAACAAATGCTCGCAGAAGCATGCCAGTTAGTTGTGACGCCTTACTAACAATAGTGGAACAATGTTGCGAAACTCACTTACATTACTACAACATTAAACTCACTATTGTGGAGTCTGGGGGGCGTCGGGCCCAGAATGCAACAATTTTTACACTTTTTGGCGAAGTATGGTTTATAATGGTGCGGGCAAAAAACCCTATGTATATACGCGCTTTGCGGGAAAAAAACTCTAGTGCTTCCTAGCCGAACCTTTAGAACGGAACGGTAAAATAATACTACTAGTCCTCATGTGACAAATAATTAAGCTCGTCAAACAAAAGTGCTTGTTTCGGACAAAAATTGAAACAAAAGATGGGAAAGTCACATCAGACTGTCTATTACACAAGTAAATGTAGCATAATATAAATATACTGAGTTACAGGGTATACATATGCTAAATATACAGAGTCGCAGGGGTCAAGGGGGCGACAGCCCCCAGAAAATAAATTGGGGAATGTTTTTATTTTTAAGTCAAGTTTGGTCAATTGGAGATGTATCAGAAAATTTTCTCCATCTGCAGCTGAAAAAGTTTAGGCCAGCTGGCCTCAATCGCTAAAAAAATTTAGGCCAATCTGAAAAAATGTAGGCCATGGCCTTAGCTATGGCCTAAAAAACCCTGGCCAGAACCAAAGATTATTACCCTTTTTTTGTGAAAGGTTTTCATAACAAAATGCTTTGTAAGCGCAAGATCACTGAGCCACTGGTTGCAGCGGTCTGCGGACGGCAGCCCCCAGAAAAAAATTGGAACTTTTTCAGATTGTAGACCGAATTAAGCCAAGTGGAGACGTATCAGAAATGTTTTCCGACAGGAAACTGCAAACAAAAGATGGGACGTTTCTTACACTAGTAAATGCAGCATAATGTGCTGTTGTGGACATGCATAGGCTTTGACGAAAAATAATAAGGAATAGTATATAAGCTACAGAGTTGCAGGGGTCTGGGGCGGAAGCCCTCAGGAAAAAAGTCAGAACGGAGTCAGTCAATATATACGCTCCCGCTTCCAGCGTGGTTCTTACTTACGGAGTCAGTCAATACGTTCCCGCTTCCAGCGTGGGTCTTACATACGGAGTCAGTTAATACGATCCCGCTTCTAGCGTGGGTCTTACATATGTACAGAGTCAGTCAATACGTTCCCGCTTCCAGCATGGGTCTTACTTACGGAGTCAGTCAATTGTATACGTTCCCGTTGGCAGCGTGGGTCTTAGTTAGGGGCCTTGTCATTCAGACAGGGCAGAATAAGAGCTGCTTTCAGAGGTCTTAAGACCTCGCAGCCTGCTCTTGCTTTTCTTTGTGCTGGCCGAGTTGTGCAACACACATTTGTCAGCCAGCACAACTGTCAGTCTAACCTAGTCACTGGTCACTATGTATATACGTAAACGTACCTAGCTTAGAAATACGTACGTACTAGCAACTTAGCACTCTAAGAAGCCAAACTCCGATATACCGAAGTGACTGAAAGTTTCAACTTATAATGTCTTAAAACTCAATAGACACAAGGGGGAGCCCAGACAGTAGAGTACATATTATATAAATGTTTACTGCTAGACCTTGTTTTGTGTGTACATATGTGTATGTGTATTTACGCCCACAAATGGTTGTGGTTTTAAGATATAAATGCGTTAACGTCTATGCCCCCTTTCAAGAAGTTTGCACAAAGTCAAAAGGTTGTTTGCTTAATGGGACTAATTATCTGGCTGTTAGCGGTCTGGCTCTTACTATTAGCTGTAGTAGAACTATAGTATCTAAGTCAATGCAGCAAATATATATAGGGGGGGGGGTGATATGGCTTTGCATAATATGTGATATGATGGTTAATGGTATATAAATGACATTTATACACTTTTACTTTACAGCGAATATAGGCATGCTATATGAAATCTGAAAACTTAAAATGTGAATTTACTTTTGCCATGGACATACGATATCAAGGTTAATCCCTGAACATATATAATCCACAGCAATAATTATACTGGGTGGTCATGAGGTAAATGACTGATTAAATAATTAAATAACTATCATTACGCAAAATGCCAGGCCCAGAACATATGTAGTCCCCTATGCAAACAATCCTTTGACGTTTGCAAACTTCTTGCAAGGGGGGCAAAGGGAAACGTTAACAATTTATATTTTTAAACTAGTCATTTATTGGTGTAAGCAATAAACTTGGTTTGTTATTGCGTTTTTTGTGTACATGTCAAAGTTCGAGCAGTAAACATTTATATAATATGTACTCTACTGTCTGGGCTCCCCCTTGTGTCTATTGAGTTTTAAGACATTATAAGTTGAAACTTTCAGTCACATCGGTATATCGGAGTTTGGCTTCTTAGAGTGCTAAGTTGCTAGTACGTACGTATTTCTAAGCTAGGTACGTTTACGTATATACATAGTGACCAGTGACTAGGTTAGACTGACAGTTGTGCTGGCTGACAAATGTGTGTTGCACAACTCGGCCAGCACAAAGAAAAGCAAGAGCAGGCTGCGAGGTCTTAAGACCTCTGAAAGCAGCTCTTATTCTGCCCTGTCTGAATGACAAGGCCCCTTACGGAATCACCCACTGCAGTCAGTCGCTTCGCATCATCTGCGTGGGTCACTTACTCAGTTATTGCGCTTCACCCACCCTCGTAACCTGCTTGGGTCCCTTACCAACCCTTGTGTGGGTGCGTGGGTCTAGCCTACACCAGTGTAGGCTGGGTGCAGGCGTTGCCCATGCGTGTACGGGAGCCATATTTTTTTACCCCCCATTTTTGGTCGATTTGTGGGGAAAAAATACGGATACTTTTTGCCTTCATGTTGTGTTTTTAAACCAAAACAACTTCATTTGCTTAAAAAAGTAAGCACAGGAAGGTGCTACGGCTGCCAAGTGTACTACGACCACCGACTGCTAACAGAGCGGTTCCAGCTACACAAGGGTGTTCAAATGATGAGCTCAGCTACATATATAAATACACATGCAGACGCACAGATGCCTAAGTTGCGAAGCTGATGATCATATTGGTTATTCACTCTTTAAAATACATAATCTGGGAACAATATCTTGAACAACACGAATTGAATATTGACAGCAATGAAGGAAATTTTAAGTAATTTAAGTCTATATTTAAGTATATATGCAAAAACTATCAAGCAGGGCGTCGCCACCAATTTCGGCGTCCGCGGTACAATCTTTACGTCAAATGATTCAGTTTACCGCAAAGAAAGAATACGTAGACGGAAAAAATTTTGAAAAAAAAATTCAAAAAAGAGTGTAGTGTAAAAAGTAGTCGTGATGTTATTGGCGTTCCAATTTCAGTGGCCTTTCCTTTTATGTGCGAGTTTAATTTAAAAAATCAGTAAGTTCGAGTTGAGTTTCATCACGGTTGAAGCATTTTGGTCTGCGTTCCTGGTATGAATCAGAATCGACCCATATTTTTTTCCCAGCGACCGTATTTTTTCCCCCAAAATGGGGGTAAAAAATACGTTTATTTTTCGATTTACATAAAATTAGTAATGCAGAGAGAAAAGTTTAATATGTGGTTTTGTAGAGGAACTCAGCGAGGTATTGTCGGAAAAAAATTTGCCCGATAAACATAATCCAGGAAAGCAAAAAAACCTTGTACTCATATTTTGTATTTTTTTACCCCATCTGACTATAATCGTCAAAATTCTAAAAAGCGAAAGCTTCTGCGAACTTGCAGACTTCCGCTTAGGGTAGATTTACTTGCGTGTTTCACCCCTCCCCCCGGCCCCGTCGTCGACCATCAGTTCAGCCTCCCCCCCTTCCCGAAATCATGGATATGCTATATATGTACTGCGGGTTAAATGCAGTTGGGGGGGGGGATAGTGGACCTATTTTTTTAGTAGTGCACCTTGGGGGAAGCATTTTTGCTTCAAGAACCCCTATTTCATTTTTTGAATTTTCTGAGATACGACCCCCCGAAATCTGAACCCTCAGTGAGGGACGTTTTCGCAATTGTTTTCCGAAGCTTTTGTTTTTTCCGTTCTAATCGTGTCTAAATGGTGTCAGATTATTGTGTACAATTTTTTAGAATCAAAACAAAGGCTCTTTGACCGGGTTCCTGCCGAAAAATTGGCCAAATCAGGCTCAGGCTTAGGCTTAGGCTTAGGCAATAAAAAATCAAAATTTTCAGAAAAAATCCTGCCAGCTTAGCCTAGAGAATCCTGTCAGCTAAGCCTAGACGATGCCTTAAAACATCATAACGCACTCAAAACTATCCAAAAACAAAGATTGTAGCCATTTTTGGCTTCGAACTTTGGCCTACGTTCACTTACAAAAACACTGAAAATGCAATTTTCCAGGGGTCATAGCTCAGAAAATCCAAAGTTGTGGTCCGTGGATAGGGGTTCTATTACAAAAAATGCTTCCCTCAAGGTGCTCTACTCAAAAAAATAGGTCCACTATTTCCCCCCTCCAACTGCACTTGATCCATGTACTGCAATACATTAATTGAAAAGTCATTCCTCAGCGAAATTTTTTCTAGGTACGCCACTATATATATAATAGTATACTAATATAAATGGGGAGCAAGGCGGTTCCTACAAGAAGCATACTAACCAGTATGCAGGTCTCCCTGTTAAGTTGGGGGTCCTCAGCGTTTCATATAACCCTGTTTGTTTTTTTAAGCTGTCCTCCTAGCTGCTAGCGCTTTCAATATATTAAACTACTAACTATCCTCGACAGTTTGTGTACCTTGTCTTAAAAACAATTGTTTTTTACCGTCTTAAAAAAACAAACAAAGGTATAAGTTTGTTTTCTTTTCGCCCGTCCTCATAGACTTACACGAACCCTAAGTCAAAGTGAAGAAAAAAGTAAGTTCCAAATATTTTGTGCTTTTACATGTTACGACTTCTTTGTGTCCGATGCCTATAAATGTTTGGGACGTAACTGACCTTAGCCGAACATATAGGTATATCTTATCCTTTCATAAAGACCATAACGAATAGAAATAGTTTACTATATGTAGCATAAACTGTATCTATTATATACGTACCTGTTTGTCCATAGTTTATGTAATAATATACAATGTAAAGAATTTCGACGAAATTATATGTTTATAGGCCGCTCCTTCTACCCCTAGCGGGAATCTCCATTAACCCTCATCGTGTATACAATCTAGATGGTTTTATAAGTTTCCAGCAAAAATATACATGTGTAACCGACCTTACTTCACTACTACTAAACTTCTGTCTTACTTAACTAACTATTCTACTTTCGCCATAATCCTTAGAGGACCTTCAACGAGCCGATGGCCGCCAATAACTTCTAAAAAATGTTTAATTTTTGGCATTTGAATAACCACCAAAACTTAGATATTGATATTTCCCACAGCTCTAACGAGCACCTCAACCAACCCCAATAACGCGATAATGAACATAAATTGGGAGGGCCCTTGAGTTATACCCCAGGCAATTTGCAGAATTAAACCTTAGGAACTGTCAAACTTCTTGTCAATTTCCGGAAAAGTAACAAACAGGAATTGGGGAACACCCCACATCCCCCACCCAATCTTGTAAACTGCTTTAGCCTGCAATATGCCCATGACCAACCATCCAACAAGACAGAAACAACAACCACTAACTCTCAAAATTGCCCACTGGAATGCAAGTGGAATATGTAGAAAAGGAGATGAAGTTAAACTTTTCCTACACAAGAACAACATACATATACTAGCCATGCAAGAGACATGGTTATCTCAAAATATACAACGACCGAAATTCCCTGGGTATAATGTGGTTCGACTAGACAGACCAAATCGACGGGGAGGTGGACTTATGACCCTGATAGCCAACCACATACCTTACCAAATCCTATTTGCGGACATAGAAGATAGCGGTACGGGAACACCTGGATATCAGAGTAACTAAAAATAGAACCTACTACTAAATATGTAACATTTACAACCCGCCAAACACAACCGTCACCTTGCCTACTAAAACCGGTAGCAATAAAATTATGATAGTCTGTCTGTGGAGACTTTAATAGCCATCACCCGTTATGGCACTATGACCAAGCGAACCGAAATGGACAAATTATTATAGACTATGCCGATGATGCTACCCACCCCCTGTGTATCATGCAAACCAAATATTGTAACCCATCCTACCTATCGCGTACCCATGACAGTTGTCACACCCACCCCGACTTGAGCCTAATATCGTCAAAAATAGCCAACAAAGTCAAAGTTACAGTTGAAGACAGCTTTGGAAGTGATCATTGCTTTAATGAAGCGGCCCCAAGAAAACGACACAGAAGACTAGTGTGGGCATTTAGAAATGCAAATTGGGACAAGTTTAGTGAAAAGATGGAATACTATACAGGCTCAAAAAATGCTCTCCAAATAGACCAACTCAGTATAGAAGATGAACAGAAACGATTAACGGATGATCTGATCTCTATAGCATCATCATGCATACCCAAAAAAATCTGAGAAGGCCAAAAGAGGTAGCTTTACCAGCAACAACCCTAAGGACAATACAGGCAAGACGTAAAGCCCTTAAAACCCTCGCAGATTGCCAACAAGACAAAATAGAGTAGAGCTTAGTAGACGGACTGCCATTGCACGAAGACAGACAAGACTCAGCAGAACACAAAGTTGGCAACAATTTTGCTCAGCTCTGTTAGAGAAAGCAGACAGATGAACAAGACTTGGCGAATAGTCCAGCAGATCTCCACTAACGACAAAGATCAGGGCGGACAACCACTGAGGTCTCCAGCAGGGAAACTAGCCTTCTCTAATAGAGCAAAAGCTAATACAATTGCAGAATACTTCGGGAAAAATTTTATAGATGAAAATGTAGACGACCAAGTTTTCCAAGCAATGATGCAGCGAGATTAAACCAAGGCATGTAAACTGCAATCGGACAATGACTTTGTCTTTAATAGCCCATTTAGCCTTTTAGAATTAAACAAAGCTATACTAACTGCGAAGTTGGGAAAAGCGCCCGGACCAGATGGTATTCATAACGAACTACTCAAACATATGGGTCCAGAGGCAAAACAAAGATTACTCGAATTACTCAACAAAATATGGACAGAGGGTAAGATGCAGGGTTGGTTTTTTTCCGGAAAAAAATTATGGCCGGAAAAAAACCGGTTTTTTCCGATGTCCAAAAATGGCGATGAATTACTTTTGGACTGTAATTTTTACAATTTTCGTCTAGTAATTTGATTATTATTTGCTGGCGACTTTTCAATGCTTCCCCCAGCCAGAAGGCATCGTCACCCCCCCCAGACAGGTGCTACTTACGACGGTAAAATTAGTGGCTGATGAAGGTAAAATGGTGGCTCATGGAGCAAAAATGGGCGGAAAAGTTGCTCCTCAACCCCCCCCCAGAATCGGCCACCTGCCCACGTATGGTTGGTAGTCACATGAGGGGTTTTTGAATTAGTGGAAACATAAGGTCCTCGCATGTGCAAAGTGTATCCGAGCAGCTTATCATTCAACTTTTGACAAACATACTTGCATTTCAAAAAAAAACCAAAAACTTCGAAAAATTCATCTTTGTTAATTAAATTAACCAGTTGTTTTTAATTTCATTTTAAATTTTTCCATGAAATTTTCATAAAAAACGTAAAAATCGCTATCTACTTTTTGCTACGAAAGGGTCAGAATTGCATCCGCTTGGCGCCTAACGATAAGCTTCCTTGGTTCAAATAGAAGAGATCAATCCGTTAGGCAGGTAATCTGGTTCAAATAAGCTGATCTGGCGGCAAGGAAAATGTGATATTTAAAAAATATAAGTGTCATCGAAACTTACTACTTTTGACTACCTACCTAATCAGGAAGCTGTAATATGGTTTAGGCCCATATCAAGCGCGGATCCAGGGGGGGGGGATCCATCGGTGCAGGTTCGGCGGGGGGGGAAAAATTCAAACGCATATTTTTTCAATGTAAAAACACGTTTTTATAGGTTTTCGGACGCGCTGAGTTCATTTTTAGCACTTTCCAAGCAAAAAAACGTAGATTTACTGCTTTTCGAAAAAATTCAAATTTTGTCGAAAATCATCATTTTTCGACATTCAGGGGCTAATTTTTGAAAATTTTCACCGATACAGTCGTAATATCAGTCCGAAATTTGATAATCATAACGTAACTTATAATAATATATTTAATTCAGCTTTGTTTCCAAAATATTCTGCTCATTTATACCAAAAAATGTTAATTTTTTAAACTTATATAATAGGCGAACTATGCATCGTTAAACTGAGCTCACATATCAATTGTTATTGTTTCTTTTTGCATAGACAATAAATTAACTACATTTTCCGACACAAAATAGCATTTTTAGTTAAAAGGAGCAATTTTTAATAATGAAGAATACAATAAAATACGAATTCAAAACGTCACTGCTGCTCAGCATCACGCTGGCGCTGACAGCCAATTTCGGTTCAAAAGCGCAGCTTTATTTATGATTCCACAGTAGCAAATATCCTTTCATTTGATGCAAGCAACTAAGACTAAGCCTTTTCTAACCCAAATACTAAGCCTGAGCCTAAGCACTAAGCCTCAGCCTAAGCCTAAGCCTGAGCTAAGCCTAAGCCTGAGCTAAGCCTAAGCCTAAGGCCTAATTTTAAGGGAAAAACCTGCTAATAAGCATAAAAAATAACTTAGCTGCACTAAAATACCCCCATCTGCTCCATATTTAAAAAAAATTCGCAGCTGTAGCCCGAAATTTGAACTGAACCCAACTAGTGCTGTAACGCTAGAATCAGCCTGGCCTGGGTAGCATCAGAAAAAGTTTTGTAACTTTTCAAATCCTAAACCGATTTACAAAATTTTTTCAGCATTTAGTAGCTTAAAGGTTACCCTTTTAGTGATGGCAGCAGGTTTTTATTTCACAAAGAATTTCTGCCTAAATCCAATTTTGCGCAAAAAATTTTATGTAAAGTTTAATTTTTGAACAAAGTTTGATTTCCAGCTAGAGCTTACATCCTACAAACTTCTAACCTAGCCTATTCGAAAGAGCGTTCAATTTTGACCCCCCCTAGGTTTGGGGGATATAGGGGGACTCCGGATCATTAGTCGAAAAAATGCCGTTTTTCCGACTTATTCCACCCCTAAGGGTTTTAACACCAATAATTTCAATCTAGATTTTTATTAAAAGGGGCGACAGCTATTTTGGGGGCTAGAGATCAGATTGGGGGCTTGGCTGACGATGGGGTTCTATATTTTTATTAAAAGATGGGGTAGGAAGCGATTTATGGGCAAAAATAATTCCCCCCCCCCCCCGCCGAACCTTGACCGGATCCATCGCCACCCCCCCCCCCGAAATTTTTTCCGACCGAAATTTTACACAAGGGTCCCCCCTTTGGTTTTTATTGCCCGACCGAAAAAATTTCCGATTTTTCTCAACTTTTTGGCGAGAGTTGAGACCTTTCTCAACTTTCTGGCTTAATGGTCCTTCCTACTATCTTGTGTCAAAGTCTATGCATGTGGTCAAGGGTAGATTATGCTGCATTTTCTGGTCAAATACACTGTCTGATATTCGTTCCCCGTTTGTTTTAGTTTCCCCGTTGGAAACAATTTCTGATATGACTCCACTTGAACAATTCAACCTACAAAGTTTTTTAGTAAGTTCATTTCGCCTATTTTATAATTGAAAAAATCAACATTTTTTGGCCAGAATAAGCAAGATATGTACCAAATAAAGCTGAATAAAATATATTGTGATGTGTTAATATATGCTCATACAATTTCTGACTGATATAATGAGCGAGCTGGTCTTATTTTGCCAGAATTAGCCCCAATATGACGAAAAATTAAGACTCGACAAAATTTGAATTTTTTGGAAAAGCTGAAAATTAACATTTTTTCGCTTGGAAACTGCTAAAAATGAACTCAGCGCATGCGAAAACCTATAAAAACGTGTTTTTACGCTGAAAAAAATATGTGTTTGAATTTTTCGCCCCCCGCCGAAGATGCACCGAAGCCTCCTTCTCCTAATATTTTCTCGAAAACACACAACACGAACGAGCAAATTGTGAAATTTTAGAAGCCGAAAGGTAGCTAACAAAAAAAAGCGCTTCGAAAAATAGCAGATTTTTTGTCAACGTTGCTCAACTTAGTTAGGAAAAGCAATATAAGATTTTCTATATTTTAGATTTCATCCATTGCAAATCAAGGGGTCGCTTAGGGAATCGGGATTGCTTCAAAACTCAGTAGAAAGTTGAAAAAAGGTAAAATCATACTATATACATATGTGAATACAAAACCAATTTTTCGGCATTCGATTATAAAATGCTGGTAAAATATTTTTCTACAAAATTTTACACAATTATAGCCTTAGGCTCTGCGAAGTTGAACAATTTTTTAGTTTTTTAAAATATAGCTTAGAAATTTTTTTATATGAATTTTATTGCTCTGAGTTCGACTTCGAAAACACATAATGACATTTTTTAGCCAAACCTGACATAAATATTAAAAACCAAAATAATGTTCAACTAGAAACGCACATAAGCTATATTTTGGTATATAAAGTGTGACTATACGCAAAGTATAAGCAGAGTTATCGTTTGCCGAAAATTCACTCACGTTTGGTGCTCTGGGAGTCACGTGACATGATCATGTGATTTGAAATTTTGCCTCCAGTGTTCTTTTGTGCCATAGTACATATATGTATAGTAAAGTTTGACATTTGCCAATTGTTTTGCCAATTTTCGATGTAACCCCCGATTCCCGGAGCGCCCCCAGACATCCAAACCTTTCATTAAAACGTCCAAAAACCCTCCGAATACCCCATAACTGAAGTCTTAGATGGTGATTTATAGGGAGTTCGGATAGCTGGTTTTCCTGTGATTGTGATCACTCTGATTTTACGGATCAAGTGCAGTTGGGGGGGGGGAAAAATAGTGGACCTATTTTTTGGAGTAGAGCACCTTGGGGGAAGCATTTTTTGTAATAGAACCCCTATCCACAAATTTGGATTTTCGGAGCTATGACCCCTTAAATATTGAATTTTCAGTGTTTTTGGACGTGAACGTAGGCCAAAGTTCGAAGCCAAAATAGGCTATAATCTTTGTTTTTGGATAGTTTTGAGTGCGTTATGATGTTTTAAGGCATCGTCTAGGCTTAGTTAGCAGGATTCTCTAGGCTAAGCTGGCAGGATTTTTTCCGAAAATTTCGATTTTTTTATTGCCTAAGCCTGAGCCTAAGCCTAAGCCTGAACCTAAGCCTAAGCCTAAGCCTGATACTAAGCCTAAGCCTAAGCCCCATACTAAGCCTAAGCCCTGAGCCTAAGCCTAAGCCCAAGCCTAAATTAAGGCCAAGTTTGAATTTGGTCAAAAATTGGACGTTTCTGCCGAATTCGGCCAATTTTTCGGCTGGAACCCGCTCAAAGAGCCTTTGTTTTGATTCTAAAAAATTGTAAACAATAATCTGTCACCATTTAGACACGATTAGAACGCAAAAATCACGGGCTTCGGAAAAAAAGTTGTAAAACGTTCCTCACTGAGGGTTCAGATTTCGGGGGATCATATCTCCGAAAATCCAAAAAATGAAATAGGGGTTCTTGAAGCAAAAATGCTTCCCCCAAGGTGCTCTACTAAAAAAAATAGGTCCACTATTTTTCCCCCCCCAACTGCATTTAACCCGATTTTACAACCAGGTTGCTTAGAATTCCTTTTTCAATGTAAATTATATTTCAAAATTCAAAAAAACTCCAGCTTTTGGGGGCTACCGCACCGCCCCCAGACCCCAGCAACCACTCTGATTTTACGACCAGTGTTACTTAGAATTGCTTTTTCAATGCAAATTTTATTTCAAAATTATAAAAAAGCTCCAGCTTCTGGGGGCTGCTGCCCCCAGACCCCTGCAACCACTGATTTTACGACCAGTGTTGCTTAGAATTGCTTTTTCAATGCAAATTTTTTTCAAAGTTCTAAAAAAGCTCCAGCTTCTGGGAGCTGCCGCCCCCAGACCCCTGCAACCACTATGATTGCAAGACATGACATTTTTTCAACATCAATGCAATCAGTTTAAAAATTCTAAAAAGCTAAACCTTCCGCAGATTGCCGCGGACTGCGTGTACGTTCCCCCCCCCCCCCCCCCGGTCGTCGACCAGCAGTTCAGCCCCCCCCCCCCTTCGCGAAATCCTGGGTACGCTACTGGATAGTGGATAGAACCACGGAGCGGCTTCTATCATCGATAAAGAATAATTTTAGTGCAATTGGCACCTAGAGGGCAGCATTTTTTGTAAGAGAACCCCTATCTACATTCACAAATTTGGATTTTCTGAGCTATGACCCCTTGAAAATTGCATTTTCAGTGTTTTTGGAAGTGAACGTAGGCCAAAGTTCGAAGCCAAAATTGGCTATAATCTTGGATGGATTGTGGGGGGGGGGGGGGGGTGTAAGGATCAAGTGCAGTTGGCAGCGGAAAAATAGTGGAGCTATGTTTTTGAAGCAGAGAACCTCAAAGGTAGCATTTTTTGTACTATAACCCCTATCCACAAATTTTGTATTTTCTGAGCTATGACCTCTTAAAAACTGCATTTTCAGTGTTGAAATTGAAGGTTTAGGCTTAGGTACCAACTTAAAGAACCAAAAAATGGTTATAATCTAATGGTTTTTGGATAGTTTTGAGTGCGTTATGATGTTTTAAGGGATCGTCTAGGCTTAGTTGGCAGGATTCTCTAGTCTAAGCTATCAGGATTTTTTCTGAAAATTTCGGTTTTTTATAGCCTAAGCCTGAGCCTAAAAGCCTAAGCTCGAACCTAAGCCTAAGCCTAAGCCTGATACTAAGCCTAACCATAAGCCCCATACTAAGCCTAAGCCTAAGCCCAAGCCTAAATTAAGGTCAAGTTTGAATTTGGTCAAAAATTGGACGTTTCTGGCGAATTTGGCCAATTTTTCGGCAGGAACCCGGTCAAAGAGACTTTGTTTTGATTCTAAAAAATTGCAAACAATCCGACACCATTTAGACACGATTAGAACAGAAAATACGAGGGCTTCGGAAAAAAACTGCAAAAACGTCTCTCACTGAGGGCTCAGATTTCGGGGGGTCGTATCTCAGAAAATCCAAAAAATGAAATAGGGGTTCTTGAAGCAAAAATGCTTCCCCCAAGGTGCTCTACTAAAAAAAATAGGTCCACTATTCCCCCCCCCCTCAACTGCATTTAACCCGATTCATTTGACGTAAAGATTGTACCGTGGAACGCCAAAATGTGTGGCGATGCCCTGCTTGATTGTTTTCGCATACGTAAATATAGTCATAAATTAGTAAAACTTCCCTTCATTGCTGTCCATTTTCAAATAGTGTTGTACCACAAATTGTTCCCAGATTTTGTATTTTGAAGAGTGAATAACCAATATTATCATCAGTTTTGCAACTTAGGCACATGTGCGTCTTTACGTGTATTTATGTAGCTGAGCTCATGATCTGAACACCCTTGTGTAGCTGGAACCGCTCTGTTAGCAGTCGGTGGTCGTAGTACACTTGGAGGCCGTAGCACGTTCCCGTGTTTACTTTTTTTGAGCAAATGAAGTTGTTTTGGTTTGAAGACACGACATGAAGGCAAATACTATATATACAGTATATCCGTATTTTTTCCCCACAAATCGACCAAAAATGGGGGGGGGGGGTAAAAAATATGGCTCCCGTTCCCGTAGGCGCCAACCAGTACCAATAAAGAAGAGCCATTCACAGTTTGAAAGTAGGGTAGTTGACTACATATGCCATATCCGCAGCTAGTGTCGGAAAACAGCTTGACCACGCGACAAGAGAAGCTTTCGAAAATTTTGTTGGCCCTTGTAAAATGAGCCATATTTTGGGTGCATGATTTTGTCAGCTTCATATTTTAAGCTGAAGACAGATCATGACTAGGTAATACGTTTAGCCTGTTGGGGTGGATTTCACAAAGGTGGTTTTACTAAACCATTGGTTTTGCGTACGTTTGGCATGATTAGCACATAATTTCATTACGAAATATCGAATGATTCGTTACGAATTTCGTAAATTTTCTTAAACCATTGGTTTATCTCAATTGAAATTTCAAACTTGCTGCGCCGCAGCAGGTCTCTGTTCTGCTGAAATTTCAACTGAGCCAAACCAATGGTTTAGGAAAATCTACGAAGTTCGTAACAAATCAGGAAATATTTCGTAATGAAATCATGTGCTAATCATGCAAAACGTACGTAAAACCAATGGTTTAGTAAAACCACCTTTGTGAAATCCACCCTTGGGGTTTTTCTTGGAGGGTTGTCTATTTTTTTACCCCATGTTTTCGATCGTATTTTTTGACTCCCTCTGACTAGATAGTAGGCAATGCACTAGGGATGGAAGTCTCGGTTTTTTTTCCGAGACCGAGACCGAGACCACGAAACCGAGACTACCGAGACCGAGACCAAATTCCGAGACCACCAAAACCGAGACTTTGGGTCATTTTTTGCCATTTTTTACCTACTGATTTGATGTATTTTTTACCAGTTATTTGCAAGACCATGGTCAGACACCTTATGTATTTTTTAACTAACAGCTACATCACGACAATTTTAGTTACATTTCTGGTTCTTTCTTCTTTTTGTGTGGGACCATTTGTTCTTGAATATTTTAAAATTTTGACCGCTCCCAGACAGACACAATTTGTCCTTGTTCTCGCCAGAAAATAGCATTTTTTGACACTGATTGGCTCGAATTTAGTTAAAAATCGCTTCCGATTGTATGGGAATTACCAATCACCTGCTAAAATACACCCAAGATAGAAAGGTTTTTTGGCTTGAAATTAGAACTGCACGCCGTGACGCTCTTTCATTCTTTGCCTCCGGCGTGACCCCCCTTTGAGTGGGCCCACTCAATCCCCTGGGACTAAATTTTAGTTGAGAGCATATATGCACATAGGGGGGGGGTAGGGGGGGTACCCCCCCCCCCCCCCCTGAGGGGGGTCGGCACCCCCCCTCAGACATCCGGCACCCCCCCCCCCTCAACCCCCAACCCCCCCCTCTGATGGCCAAGAAAGTGCCCCAAAAATGCGTAAAAAGTTGAAAAATTGCAAAAAATTTTCGCGTGCGGCGAAAAAAGTACCCCAAAAATGAGTTGAAAATCGAATAATTCTGAAAAATTTTCGGCTGTCACCGAAAAATGGCCAAAATTAGGGACCACCCCCCCTTCCGCCAGTGGTCGGGCACCCCCCCTCGCCGATTCACCCCGTGCATCTCTGGTTGAGAGTAGAGTGTTCCCTTTTCATCTGATCTCCCGAACTACATGTGTAACCGCCTGGTTCTGACTAGTGCGTTAGTTGTATATACTTTCACTTCACAGATTTTTGTTTTTTGATTTTTGTTAAACTCATTTTAATTGGAATTTACAGTTAACTATGTCAAGCCACCAATTGGCATAAAAAAGTTAACAAGCCAAACATGAATACTAAAGAATAAAATCAATCAGACAGACTCGAAAGATAGTATGAAGTAACAAACCTAATCACAAACATATGTACATTTTTGTTTGTGTTACTGATAAACTAAACAACCACGGTAAAGTTGTTTTTGGAAAAAATTGACAGGATCTGACTGGTTGGTCTGAAATTTTGGTGAAATGAAAACTTCCGAAAAAATTTTCCTGCCAAAAATATAACCCAAAGGTTATAGAAAAATTTTTCACAGATTTGAAAAACCGAGACCGGGTACAAACCGAGACTTTTCGACTACCGAGACCGAGACCGAGACCGTGACTGGGCTAGTCTCGGGTTTTGACCGAGACCGAGACCGAGACTTCCATCCCTACAATGCACCCATAATATGCTTATTAGGGATGGAAGTCTCGGTCTTGGTCTCGGTCTCGGTCTCGGTCAAAACCCGAGACTAGCCCAGTCTCGGTCTCGGTCTCGGTCTCGGTCTCGGTAGTCGAAAAGTCTCGGTTTGTACCCGGTCTCGGTTTTTCAAATCTGTGAAAATTTTTCCTGTGGTCCCCCCTTTGGTTTATATTTTTGGCAGGAAATTTTTTTCGGAAGTGTTCATTTCACCAAAATTTCACACTAAACAGTGAGATTCTGTCAATTTTTTCAGAAAACAACTTTACCGTGGTTGTTTAGTTTATCAGTAAACACAGTACATACACATAAATGTATGTTTATGATTTGGTTTCTTATTTCATATTATCTTTCAAGTTAATCTGTGTGATTATTATTATATTTTATTCTTAGTATTAGTGTTTGGCTTGGTTAACTTTTTTGGTGGCTTCACAATTTCACATACTTAACTGTAATTTCCAATTCCAATTAGTATGAGTTTAGCAAAAAATCAAAAAAAACTGCGAAAGTTCAACTAAACGCACTACTAAGAACTACATATGCGGTGACACATGCAGTTCGGTAGATGAGATGGGAAGACTCTACTCCCAGTAAAATTTAGTCCCAGGGGATTGAGGGGACTCACAGAGATGTCACGCCGGAGGCAAAGAATGAAAGAGCGTCACGGCGCGCAGGTCTAATTTTTGAGCCAAACCCTTTCTATCTCGGGTGTATTTTAGCAGAACATTGGTAATTCCAATACAATCGGAGCTAATTTTAACTAAATTTGAGCCAAACAGTGTCAAAATTTGCTGTTTTCTGGTACGAACAAGGACAAATTGCGTCTGTTTTGGAACCGAGGTCAAAATTTTACAATTTTCAAGAGGACATGGTCCCACAGTCCCACACAAACGGGAGAAAGAACCAGCAATGTAACCAAAATTGTGATATAGCTGTTATTTATAGGTACATAAGGTGTCTGACCATGGTGATGGTCTTGTAATATTATCTAAAAACTTGTAAAAAGTCATCAAATCAATAGGTAAAAAATGGCAAAAAAATGACCAGTCTCGGTTTTGGCGGTCTGGAATTTGGTC
>JASANF010009295.1:0-16406 GCA_030248245.1 Trissonchulus sp. WLG1_4
GCATTACGCAGACGCATCCTAGCACTAACTAGATTCACCCTAGCACTAATTTTCCCTCCAGCGCATTTGTAGTCATCTCATTTTTAAAACTGTTACGTATAAATTAACAGCTTCACCCTAAATTATTTATGCATTAGGGTTTCTAATCAAGAAGTGCTTGATAGTCATTTGAAAGTGAGTAGTAACGGTTTTTAAGGTTTTTCTGCAAATACAAAAAAATTTCGTGGAGTTTACATTGTTCATAAACTCTGATAAGTAATTTATAATTATGTAATAATACTACGCTTGTGTAGCAGTGAGCCTATATATGTACATATTACATATTTTCATCAAGTTTTCATTTGTATTGGTCATACAATTTTAAATTTAAATTTTAAAATTCGTGAAACAATACTGTCAATATCTATTATGAATGCGACGAAATCGCACTGTCAATTTATTATGAAATTGGCTGAATTTTCAGATACGCTTTGTCACTTTAACAGGCGCTTGTCAACAAGTGGTAATAAAACAATAAAACCTGGTAGTCACTTGAATGTGGGGTCAAAAGTCTTTTCATGGTGACTTACTAAATAGCAAATTTTGAATAACAAGTGCATGTGAATTCCATCTTAGGAAGAGAAAGGCAGAAATAAGTTAGACGTAATTTAGAATAATATTTGATAAAGTGGCACAATGCAAAAGAAGTGGCATAATATTATATAATAGAAAAAGGGCAGAAAGTGTGTTTAAGTGGTAATTTATTAAAGTCGCAAAACAATTTACATTTTAATCTAAGTGCTAGGATGCAACTATTCAGTGCTAGGGTGAATCTCAACAGTGCTAGGATGCAACCTTTTGGTGCTAGGGTGAAACCAAGGGTAAACATAGCGCTAGGGTGTCACCAGTGCTAGGGTGTCACTAGTGCTAGGGTGAAACCCAATCCCTTGAAGTACTCTATGGGGCCACTCTTACTTCAGACTAGATTCACGGAAAACAGAGAGAATCCTAAGTAACAGCATTTGAACAAGTAATGACAGAGGGTGGATTCGAACCGGCCAAATCTAAAACTGTAGACCAACGCTCTATCATTCGAGCTACTGGGCAATGCTGACCTGTCTTTAATCGTTCTAACCGGATGCCTGTCACACTTTGCCCTATAACTTTTGTTTTTAAAACTATAGTTTAAACCAAGTTTTGAAAAAACCAAATCTCAAGAAGATCTCTATCTATCGACTTTCAAAATGGTTGAAACCTGTACGATTCAACCATTATACGAAATCAAAAATACACTTTTTATTAAATCAATCACATTTGACTTCTATTAAGAGTGAGACGCTATTATTAGATAGTGATATTGATAAGTTTCATAACTTTACCTCAAACAGAGATAACTCAAAATCACAGCAAGCATCGAATGATAAGGTCCACAAAATGTAGCGAATACCTAGTTTAAAAATCTATTGCATCTACTTTGATAATTAAGTATTGTATGTTGAAGCAATTATTACCGAAAAGAGCGGCTTAAAAATGCCTTATATCTCTTATACCATATTATCCTTATCCCATAATTAAGCTTAATCCGCCATCTCCGCGAATTAACTTTTTTGCCGCAATTAAATATAAGCAATAGTTTAATAAGTGCTGAAACCTCAATTTGAAAAGCAAAATAAGCTTATTTTGATTTTTATGAGAAGCTGAAAAGCTTAAAATCCAAATCGGATAACAATTAGACAAGACAAACCGCAAAATATTTTGCAGCTGAATATAATTTACAAGCCTGTGTAGCATGTTGTTGGTGAAAAAACAGTTTTAGTTCCGATTTCCAACACCAAACTTGCGCCAAACGAAACTCGCACTAAATTTCCACCAAATTTCTAACCCAGATTTAGCGGACCGCCGAACTTGGGTTTGTGGTTTCACCAATAAGTCAATAAAGTGATCTATATGACTGCTATAGCATTTAACAGCATTAGTCTCTCTATGCGTTAACTGCTTGTTTTCTTACGAGATCCTTGAAAAAAAAAGATAGCGTAAACACGATATTCTACTACATAATTTGTAGTTCCTATGTTCATTTGGGTAGGTCAAATTTCTAGCGTTAAATAACACTGGAAGGGTAGGTACCTCGCTGATCAGCTATACATGCATCAAATATCATCTAGCGGAACTCTCTGTAGAATCTACATAGAACAGACATCAAATCTCTAAAATCGTAAAATGTGCGACTATATGGCAGAATTTAAACGTCGACATTATTTGATCCAAAATTATTTGGCACACTTGAGTTTTCCCTATAGTTTGAAACATTTGAAATAACATTGGATAAGTTGAATAAAATTAGAAGCAAAGGCACAGTATTAAAACAATAACGTATCATTGTAAGGTTAGTAAACCATTAGATTTCGGTGTAATCAAGAATTCAAGCTATGATTGTCATTAGGAAAGATTGCAGGTTCAAATAGAGCAACGGTTTAGCCAGCAATAAATGCAATTCGGGAAAACAGTTTTAACAGTCTGTAAATCATTAATTCTGATACAAAAAAGTAAAACGAACAGTCCGACAGACAAATAGCAATCTACAGTAATCCCTGATTCTGAAGCCAGCCAATCAGAATGCAGTTCACAGGTCACAGGTCACGTGATTACGATTTGAGTTCCCAGGAGTTCAAATTTAACAAATCTGCTAAATTGTGAACGGAAACTATCATTTAGAGATTGGTCAATAATTATCCAATAATTAAATGAGAATGTGCGAATTCAACAAAATGGGGAAACGGTTTTGGGATAGTTCAAAATTCTGCCCCGAAATTTTGGCGCGTCTAACCTTCCCTGTTTTTATCCAAATTTAAAACACATGGCGTTGCGTTAAATTTAGTAATACAGTAATCGCGTAACGGAAAATAATCTACTACTTGTGGCGGGTCTAACAAACATTCATAATTGTCTAAAAATTCTTATCTGCAGATATATTGACAAATTAGGATAGATTTAGGTACATATATAAAATTTATTAACTATTTTCTAAAATTGCAGGGTTAATGTTTGCCCCTCCCTGTTTTCTACACGCTGTACAATTAACAGTTATTTAAGGTTACGTACTACAAATGTATGAATAAATAAACATATAATTGCAACATAGTAGAGGTACGGTACGGTATGGTACTATATACATAGACTACTGCAGTTGTGTGTGCGTGTGTGGCAGGTGTTAAACTGGAGAAAATTTCATATCATAAAAAATGGAAAAACGCACAAAAAAGTGAAAAGAAAATTACCAAGGCCAATTTCTGAAGACACAAGACAATTAATTGATAACCCATCGACAATGGTAATCAATAAAATAGACTGTAGGCACAGAAAAAAATTAAAAAAATGAGTTTTGTCCAAACGCCAGACTTTTTGTTTTTTCAAAGTTTTTCAAACGTTTTTGGATTCGAAGTCGAGTTTGAATCCAGAGAAATCTCGATCACACTATTTTAACCACGTATTGTAGGGAAATGGACCAGAAGTTAGACAAATTTTAGTCCATTTTGACCAGCATTGGTCATGTCTGGTTTGTCCAAGTAAGGGCTACTTATTGGCTTCTTAGCATACATTTGCCACATTTGTTCCTTTTGGCTGTTGCAAGTTAACTCACAGAGAACCTTCAAGGTTAATCGTTTACACCTGCTATAGTGCTATGTATCGTTACATACTAGCTGTCATATGTTAACCGATTCGAGAACCTTGATTTTAAGCTTTATTTCGTAAGTACCTTCAAGTGTACTTATATAAAATGGTTGGGATTCACAAAAGGTGTTTCACTTTAGACTAGGACTAATAAAATAAAAAAATCTTTTCCAATAAACTGGAATATAGTATATTTAAAAAACTTTGCTTATTATCTATGGTGACGTGTCCAACTTAGACTGGGTTTAAGTTAAGATGCTGTGAATTCTAAACTACATGAGTAATTTTATATTATTCCACTTCTGCTAGTGTACTCTTGATAGTTTGTACCTACTACAAACGTTCACATACAAAAGTTGCGTAGATATTATACTAAAATACTTTCTTAACAAGTTTAATATCAAAATAATTCAAATTATTACAGGTATAGACTGTACGTAAAACCGACCTTTCTGTTTTCGAATCCACAATTAAATGACGGTAACGGGTTCGGTGAAAAGGAGTCCTAAAGAATAAAAAATTTCTTTATGTAAAAAATATCTGCAAAATAAATTAAGCAACATTCAAATCGCTCTGCTACTCCTAGTTTTAACAACATAAATAAAATTTACGCTCCAATAAAGTAATTATTTACACTATACATTATTAATTTATTATTATACATCATGCTATACAAGGAAATTACTGCAGACTATACTTATAAATAATTTAAAAATTTAAAAAAGATTCGTCTAAATAATGTAATAATTCGTAAACAAAAACTGTAACAGAGCTACATATGTATGCGGTGAAAGAAATTAAAATTTTTTCTTCAACATACAACTTTCTTGAAACACTAATTAATTTATATTTGAACTCGGTTTCTTACTTTTCCCCTTTCTAACATCAGATCAGTGACTTTATAGGAATTAAACTGTTTCTTTAAAAAAAGTTAAGAAGTTTTCAAAATTTTGATACGTTTAATCCGTTTAAACCTGACCTTGACCAAAAAGTCAAATTTCAAGTGAAAACTACGAATTGAAAATACGAATCATCTGTTTTTTCAAATTAATACGTTCTCACATTATAAAATTAAACAAAAAACAAAAACATTCAGACCGAAAAGTATATAA
Organism: Trissonchulus sp. WLG1_4; assembly: GCA_030248245.1. Taxonomy (NCBI): domain Eukaryota; kingdom Metazoa; phylum Nematoda; class Enoplea; order Enoplida; family Ironidae; genus Trissonchulus; species Trissonchulus sp. WLG1_4. Next base: position 4,764 of record JASANF010009295.1, read on the forward strand.
TGCAACAAAACGTATAAAATAATGTAACGTACAGCGCAACATGATGTTACGTATAAAATACGTACTTGGTCCCTGTTGAGTCACGAGTGACTCGACAAAGCTTATTTCATATCACATAATTATGTAAATAAGCTACCGTTGAAGTACAATGAATTTTATCAGTATTCAGCGCCTCACGCAAGCAGCACCGTTCGGACTATATTGTGGTCGTGCCAGGTGCTACACTCAAACCTAAAGGTTCAGGGGGGGGGGGCGGGCGAAAATTTTTAACCTAGCGGTTCATATTGCCTTATTTTTTCTTATTTTTTGTTACTTTACGTTGCTTTAAGGGGAAAATAATGAGTATTTGAGAGTAGTTTTTGCTAGCATTTCAATTATTTTGTAAGTTTAGTAAAGATAAATGCGTTAAGTTAGACAAGGTGATGTAATATCAATTAAAAAAATAGGTATATAATTCATAGCGCAAATTTAAATTTTATGAGCTTTTTGAGATTTTAGATTAAACTTCAAGGAGAACTTAATATTTCAAAATTTTTTGCACAGAGGTGAAAACAAATATTTATATAATAAATTAAATAAAGAAAAATAATATTACTAATAGCCTGACGCAGGCTTGCATCTAATACTACTTGGTGCCTACTGAGTCGTGGGTGAGATACACGGTGTTTTATTGGTTTGCGCAAAAGAAGGCAAGGCAAATAGCACACACAACGAATGTCGTTATTGAAGAAATATACTATTCCTAACAGACAAACGTTCTTCAATGGGGTCGAGGATGTATCGGTCCTTCGAGCTGTCACGTCTCTAGCGCCCCTGTAATTTGATGAAACACCGCAAGGTCTGGAAAGGCTGAATGCTGGAAAATAAAACCGCAGGTGGAGCTAAACAATTGTGCAACAATGATGGGGTGACTGACTGACAATCATAACAGCCCGGCTCGGAATATGCCGTAGATCCAAGGGGTAGCTCAGAATAGTGCTGAAAAAGTCCTACATTGTCTAAAGCCCGGTTCATACTCGTCCTTGTGCTTGTCTCTACCGTTTCGTCCTTAAGCGATTCCAAGAAAACTGCCCGGCCAAACAACCAAACAACCAAACTTTTCGCATGAACAAAAGTTGGAGTCTCTTTGCAGATCGTCTGCAAAAAGTTAGCCGAAAAGCTTTCGTCAATTCTTCACAGCAGGTGACCAGAATTTGTCCTTGTCCCTGTCCCTGTGTTCTTAAGGACAAGTATGAACCGGGCTTTAAGGTTTGAGGGTGGGTCAGGCAGGACCCGTGTTAGGCACGACCAGCAATACAGTCCGAACGCGTGCTGCTTGCCGTGAGGATGCGCTGAATACTGATAAAATTCATTGTACGTTCAACGGTAGCTTATTTACATAATTATGTCGATATGCAAATAAGCTTTGTCGAGTCACTCGTGACTCAACAGGGACCAAGTACGTATTTTATACGTAACATCATGTTGCGCTGTACGTTACATTATTTTATACGTTTTGTTGCATTATATACTTTTCGGTCTGAATGTTTTTGTTTTTTGTTTAATTTTATAATGTGAGAACGTATTAATTTGAAAAAACAGATGATTCGTATTTTCAATTCGTAGTTTTCAGCTTGAAATTTGACTTTTTGGTCAAGGTCAGGTTTAAACGGATTAAACGTATCAAAATTTTGAAAACTTCTTAACTTTTTTAAAGAAACAGTTTAATTCCTATAAAGTCACTGATCTGATGTTAGAAAGGGTGAAAAGTAAGAAACCGAGTTCAAATATAAATTAATTAGTGTTTCAAGAAAGTTGTATGTTGAAGAAAAAATTTAAAAATTAATTTCTTTCACCGCATACATATGTAGCTCTGTTACAGTTTTTGTTTACGAATTATTACATTATTTAGACGAATCTTTTTGAAAATTTTTAAATTATTTACAAAATGTATAGTCTGCAGTAATTTCCTTGTATAGCATGATGTATAATAATTAATTAATAATGTATAGTGTAAATAATTACTTTATTGGAGCGTAAATTTTATTTATGTTGTTAAAACTGGCAGTAGCAGAGCGATTTGAATGTTGCTTAATTTATTTTGCAGATATTTTTACATAAAGAAATTTTTTATTCTTTAGGACTCCTTTTCACCGAACCCGTTACCGTCATTTAATTGTGGATTCGAAAACAGAAAGGTCGGTTTTACGTACAGTCTATACCTGTAATAATTTGAATTATTTTGATATTAAACTTGTTAAGAAAGTATTTTAGTATAATATCTACGCAACTTTTGTATGTGAACGTTTGTAGTAGGTACAAACTATCAAGAGTACACTAGCAGAAGTGGAATAATATAAAATTACTCATGTAGTTTAGAATTCACAGCATCTTAACTTAAACCCAGTCTAAGTTGGACACGTCACCATAGATAATAAGCAAAGTTTTTTAAATATTACTATATTCCAGTTTATTGGAAAAGATTTTTTTATTTTATTAGTCCTAGTCTAAAGTGAAACACCTTTTGTGAATCCCAACCATTTTATATAAGTACACTTGAAGGTACTTACGAAATAAAGCTTAAAATCAAGGTTCTCGAATCGGTTAACATATGACAGCTAGTATGTAACGATACATAGCACTATAGCAGGTGTAAACGATTAACCTTGAAGGTTCTCTGTGAGTTAACTTGCAACAGCCAAAAGGAACAAATGTGGCAAATGTATGCTAAGAAGCCAATAAGTAGCCCTTACTTGGACAAACCAGACATGACCAATGCTGGTCAAAATGGACTAAAATTTGTCTAACTTCTGGTCCATTTCCCTACAATACGTGGTTAAAATAGTGTGATCTAGATTTCTCTGGATTCAAACTCGACTTCGAATCCAAAAACGTTTGAAAAACTTTGAAAAAACAAAAAGTCTGGCGTTTGGACAAAACTCATTTTTTTAATTTTTTTCTGTGCCTACAGTCTATTTTATTGATTACCATTGTCGATGGGTTATCAATTAATTGTCTTGTGTCTTCAGAAATTGGCCTTGGTAATTTTCTTTTCACTTTTTTGTGCGTTTTTCCATTTTTTATGATATGAAATTTTCTCCAGTTTAACACCTGCCACACACGCACACACAACTGCAGTAAATGTAGTCTATGTATATAGTACCATACCGTACCGTACCTCTACTATGTTGCAATTATATGTTTATTTATTTATACATTTGTAGTACGTAACCTTAAATAACTGTTAATTGTACAGCGTGTAGAAAACAGGGAGGGGCAAACATTAACTCTGCAATTTTAGAAAATAGTTAATAATTTTTATATATGTACCTAAATCTATCCTAATTTGTCAATATATCTGCAGATAAGAATTTTTAGACAATTATGAAGGTTTGTTAGACCCCCCACAAGTAGTAGATTATTTTCCGTTACGCGATTACTGTATTACTAAATTTAACGCAACGCCATGTGTTTTAAATTTGGATAAAAACAGGGAAGGTTAGACGCGCCAAAATTTCGGGGCAGAATTTTGAACTATCCCAAAACCGTTTCCCCATTTTGTTGAATTCGCACATTCTCATTTAATTATTGGATAATTATTGACCAATCTCTAAATGATAGTTTCCGTTCACAATTTAGCAGATTTGTTAAATTTGAACTCCTGGGAACTCAAATCGTAATCACGTGACCTGTGACCTGTGAACTGCATTCTGATTGGCTGGCTTCAGAATCAGGGATTACTGTAGATTGCTATTTGTCTGTCGGACTGTTCGTTTTACTTTTTTGTATCAGAATTAATGATTTACAGACTGTTAAAACTGGTTTCCCGAATTGCATTTATTGCTGGCTAAACCGCTGCTCTATTTGAACCTGCAATCTTTCCTAATCTACGTTATTGTTTTAATACTGTGCCTTTGCTTCTAATTTTATTCAACTTATCCAATGTTATTTCAAATGTTTCAAACTATAGGGAAAACTCAAGTGTGCCAAATAATTTTGGATCAAATAATGTTGACGTTTAAATTCTGCCATATAGTCACACATTTTACGATTTTAGAGATTTGATGTCTGTTCTATGTAGATTCTACTGACAGTTCCGCTAGATGATATTTGATGTATGTAATAGCTGATCAGCGAGGTACCTACCCTTCCAGTGTTATTTAACGCTAGAAATTTGACCTACCCAAATGAACATAGGAACTACAAATTATGTAGTAGAATATCGTGTTTACGCTATCTTTTTTTTTCAAGGATCTCGTAAGAAAACAAGCAGTTAACGCATAGAGAGACTAATGCTGTTAAATGCTATAGCAGTCATATAGATCACTTTATTGACTTATTGGTGAAACCACAAACCCAAGTTCGGCGGTCCGCTAAATCTGGGTTAGAAATTTGGTGGAAATTTAGTGCGAGTTTCGTTTGGCGCAAGTTTGGTGTTGGAAATCGGAACTAAAACTGTTTTTTCACCAACAACATGCTACACATGCTTGTAAATTATATTCAGCTGCAAAATATTTTGCGGTTTGTCTTGTCTAATTGTTATCCGATTTGGATTTTAAGCTTTTCAGCTTCTCATAAAAATCAAAATAAGCTTATTTTGCTTTTCAAATTGAGGTTTCAGCACTTATTAAACTATTGCTTATATTTAATTGCGGCAAAAAAGTTAATTCGCGGAGATGGCGGATTAAGCTTAATTATCCTAATCCTAGGTAGGGATAGGATAATATGGTATAAGAGATATAAGGCATTTTTAAGCCGCTCTTTTCGGTAATAATTGCTTTAACATACAATACTTAATTATCAAAGTAGATGCAATAGATTTTTAAACTAGGTATTCGCTACATTTTGTGGACCTTATCATTCGATGCTTGCTGTGATTTTGAGTTATCTCTGTTTGAGGTAAAGTTATGAAACTTATCAATATCACTATCTAATAATAGCGTCTCACTCTTAATAGAAGTCAAATGTGATTGATTTAATAAAAAGTGTATTTTTGATGTCGTATAATGGTTGAATCGTACAGGTTTCAACCATTTTGAAAGTCGATAGATTGAGATCCCCTTGACATTTGGTTTTTTCAAAACTTGGTTTAAACTATAGTTTTAAAAACAAAAGTTATAGGGCAAAGTGTGACAGGCATCCGGTTAGAACGATTAAAGACAGCTCAGCATTGCCCAGTAGCTCGAATGATAGAGCGTTGGTCTACAGTTTTAGATTTGGCCGGTTGGAATCCACCCTCTGTCATTACTTGTTCAAATGCTGTTACTTAGGATTCTCTCTATTTTCCGTGAATCTAGTCTGAAGTAAGAGTGGCCCCCTAGAGTACTTAAAGGGATTTACGACAGCTCATCATCGGCGCAGTTGTTCAACGGTAGAGCGCTGGTCTGCAGATCCAGAGATGGGTGGTTCGAATGCCCCCTCACTTTCTTGACACTTCTAACGTTGACCCGACCATCAAAACTGTCGGTGATATTTTAAATAGCGACGTTATGGTTGGTATTGAAATGAACGAGTAATATAGTAAATGCATCGAATTAACAAGTACACTACATTAATCAGAAACTAAAACTAAACTAAAGACATGTGAGTAACTGTCAGAAACAGCCCCTATATATATTGGCCGCGCTTTCTTGAAAATACGTGAGGATTTGGAAAATCTCAAATTTACACAATAGAATGTGACTAACCTAAGGTAAAAATGGGTCATGTCGGGTCGGATATAATTTCAGGTCATATGTTAGGTCGGGTCAAGCTTTTATATTCAACATTATTGAAAACAATGTAATTTTAATATTTGCCTACGGATCTGCATTTAGAATAATTTACAAGTCCATTTTCATAAATAAAAGTTTAGATTCAAGTTCAGATTTTCAAGTTAAACAAAATCTATTTGCACCTTTATGCAGGAAATATAAATTAATACATTTTTTGGATTGAATATGTGAAACGAATGAGAAATGCTTCTGAAATCGATAACGGTTTCGATTAAGTCAGCGTCCCCTATTCAGACTACCCAATCAGCAGTAAGCTGATAGCTGATTGGCTGACTCCACCTGTCAATCATCGCTAAAGTCAGCCTTATTTGTTGGCCATCTAGCGCAAATTTACGACAGACGAGGCCTTGCCAGCCAAGCAGCGCTCTTAGCTCTTGGGATTCCAAACACGTGACCTGGCTGTGCTAAAAAAAGTTTGCTTAAAGTGGGCTGAATGTTTGGTTGGTGCAAGTTGTTTGAAAAAACTAGTGGACTTATTTACGGTTGAATTTTTTTACAATTCCAAAAAACTCTATGTGTCTAATATCTTTTATATCTATATCTAATTAGATATTGACAGACCAAAATTTTCAATAAAGTGTTATGAAGTTGAAACAAATAACCCGCGATAAAATTATTTGGAACTAGGTAAATGAAAAGTAGCAAGTCCAATCGAAAACTGATAATCGTAGTTACCAAATGTTTTCTGCAGACGGTGAACGTCGTGATAGTGTACAGCCGTCATGGTATACAAAAAGTCCAACCAGAGCAGAAACGTACCTTTGTTTACATAGTCGGTCGTGATGATATACAAAGGCACTTTTGCCTCTCGAAAATTTATTTTCAGTTTGGTCGTGATAGTATACAGCCGTGATGATATACAGCCGTCATGGTATACATTATGTTTAGTTAGGTATATGTATATATATTTATGTACAGATAGCGCGCAAATTATGTATTTAATTTAAATTCAAAAGCTCAACCGCATGTAAAAACTTTTCTGTCTGTCCGCTTTGTCCGCACAGTAGATGACGGCTGTATACTATCACGACGCACCCCCTGCAGACTACTACTTAATAGCTTTCATTCAGTTTTACTATATTTTTCTCTAATACAGTTAAATAAATTTAATTTTAATCTCATTTCAGCCACTCATACTTAACCAACCAAAATTCACAGCTCTGTGTCATATAACGTCAGTATATGTCAGTATTCAGTCTTCCGTCATCAAAACAGCAGCAATCCATTCTTAAGAGGGCTTTATGAGATTTATTAAGTGTCGAGTCCAGATTTGCACTTAAAGATCGTGTGAGTCAAATAATTTCTTCAAAGTGTTTACTAATAGACGCTTATTATACGAGTGCTAATTTGTAAATGTTGCTCTAAGATCTAGTAGACAATTAAATTGTTTGAACTGTGCTTAGTCATAGATCTATTAGCTATAGTTGTTTTTAATGTATCAATGACTATTTAATGACAATAGTGGTAGTTTTTTAGTCATTTTGTGGTTTAGGAGGTCACAATAAGATTCGGTGTCTTTATGTAGTGTGCGAATGTACCCAATTCATTGCGAAGGTCATATATACCCTTGGCTCAAATCAGGCTATGTCACTAAAGAGTAGAGGTAAAGTTCTGTAAGTAAGTGTTAAGCTAAAATTGCAAAAATGGCTAGCGTTTTGACTTTTGAGGGAAAAATTTGTACATTCTGTATATAGTATATACAATTTGCATAAAATTTCTTAATCTTAAGCTTGTTTCACACGATGGGGAAAAACGTGAAGATAGGGTGTCACACGGTGCCATATGACGCACCATGGATAACGCACCACATAGGGTGTCACACGGTGCCACATGACGCCCCATGGGACACCCCATGGGGTGTCACGCGGTGCTACATGGTGCCCCACGGGACACCCCATGGGGCGTCATGTGGCACCATGGGGTGCCCCAAGGGGCACCCCACGCGTCTTTCCTGTCGTGTGAAACAGGCTTTAAAGATACAGTAGACAAATTATAGAAATCGGATGTTTTTGTGTATATGCTTAAATTAAGATTAGCAGCATGAGATTAACTGTATTAACTCTGTAAAAGGGATTCGGTGACATTGACAGTTGTTTTATAGTCCAGCTTAATTGATTTGTAAATAGGTTTCAAGCACAGTAATGTATAGAACAGGATGAAATCCATAGATCTTGAAAAAATAATGATGATAACCGTAAAGTTTAAAATCCAACAAATTTTTACAAAATCGATAACAAAAATACTTCTTTTCGTAGCACATTTTGTAAAAATTTTTTTTAAACAATTCCTGTTTCTCAGTAAGCACATAAGTTACACTGATTCTCTTTGTCACTGCAATAAAGCCCGGTTCATACTTGTCCTTGTCCTTATCCATGTCGTTGGTTCCCCAAGAGATTTGAAAAAACTGTACCGCCAAATAAGCCGGTTTTTGGCCTAAAGAGAGGTGAGGGCATTTCCATACCGTATACTGATAATTAGGTCAAACGCATTTGTCAATTTTTTCACAGCAGCTGAGCGATATTCGTCCTTGTCTCTGTGCCGTCAAGGACAAGTGTGAACAGAAGCTGCGGCCCCAAATATGACAACAAGATTTGCTAAAAAAGTTGGATGCATTTTACAAAGGTGGTTTTATACATAGAACCACGGTTTTGTACGTTTTTATAACATTAACAATAATTTCATTCCGAAATATTGCCTGATTCGTTACGAATTTCGTAATTTTTTCAAACCGCGGCTTTAGCTCAATTGAAACTTTAGCTAACAGAGACTTGCTGTGCTGCAGGTTTCAACCTTTGTGAAATCCACCCTTGTGGTTACGATTACTACGATTACCGTGGTCTTTAATACACCTGCTTCACACGATGTTGAAAATCCTGAGGACTCTCTACGTGGGGCCCTATGTGGCACCATGAGACACCTCACTTGTTTTCTCCGTGTTAAACAGGCTATAAAAATCGACCCAATACAGAAGTTTTCTAAATGTTTTCTGTTAAATGATTTTTTACCTTACCGAGTTTCGGTGGAGATTATTTCCAATTCTCACCAAACCAATATGAAATAGGAATTCAGCCAATCTGATTGGTTAGCTCCCAGCAAGAGTACATTTCGATTGGTTAAATTCTGATTTTTTAGTTCTCTAATGGGAATCTGGTCTGAAAACCCAATACTGAAAACGGATAGCTTTGTAAAAAGTTGGAAAAAGTTAGAAGCGATATTGTCACTTATATGTTGACATTTGATGCGATTTTGTCATTAGCTTCGGCTTAAATTTATTAGATGGTACATTAGTGCAATGTTTACTGTAGCTAAGTATGCTTCATCAGTACTTAATTATCAATTTAGCTAATGCAATTACGTACATGATTTTTGTTTTGGACTCAAATTTTTAACTCAAGATTTAGAGCACAATTGAAAATCAGATTTTTGATTAAATATTATCCGATAATTATATATATATATTTCGTCAAATTATTAGTCATAGCGACGAAACTATCTTATATACCACTAATTCGCTTACAACCATTAGCTTGAAGATTTGAATCTGTAAAATTACAGCTTAATTTCAGTAAATTTGGTGATTAAATTCAAATCAATTAAGGATGGTAGCCAGAATGACTTGTCGACATCTATTTAACTCAAATCAGTAACTGAAGTTATTAAGCTATTGGTTGCGGGCTAGTTATTGGAGCTCCAGCTTTGAACTCTAATACTGTATTACTGGTATCATATACTGTATGTAGATAGAACCATTTGCATTGATCTAACTGGGTACAGGAAATCACCGCGATTCGTGTGCCTATTTAAAAAAACAGAACGGTTGCTTTATATATAGTGGGATTCGAACTCAGGACCCATAATGCTTTCGTAAATCCTAAACATTTTTCTCTGGGTTTAAAAGATTTTCATGTTGGCAGTTCGAATCCCATTCACTAGGTAATTTCTTAATCCGCCGCTCTTTTACCTTGATCAATGCAAATGATATTACCCAATATGGTGAAACTTTATCAGTCGTCGGCGTGAGAAATTTTGCCGACGGCGTCACAATGTCTGGGATTTTTTTGTGATCGGTGGATCAGCCAGTCAGATTGGACTGTGGTATGGTCACGTGACCTCTGGCATGAATTTGATTAACTTATTAATTTATGTAAAAGGTATGTATATATATTTTGTTATAATTTATATATACTTTTTATATACGTTATGTAGTTTATTGAATTATATTAACCCATCTAGTCTCCCATTGGATAGTTGTGAAATAAGCATGCAGATAAGCTTAGCATTCCCAAAAACTTTTTCCTTGATGGGTCTAATTTCGTTTTCTAATATCTTTTTTTCTAATCAGGCTTATTGACATTGGCGATTACTATCGAAAAAATAAAGAACAAAAATTTGTCAGCTGAAATAATAGGACGATCAGAATTGTCCAAAAACCGAAAACCAAAGTAAATTTTAGGCGAGATCCATCTTTCTTGAATTTTTGGTCCCCATCCTAAGCAGTGTAGAACATAAAAATTTAGTTAATAATCATTTTTCTAAAATGATGTGTATTTCAAAGTATAGATTTGATCAAAAATTTCTAAATCGTCACATGAACAGGAGGTTCGCTACTCAACTAACCAGGGCCACTAATATTAAGTAATTTTTTATATGCATGTTTATTTCATTTTTTATTTTTTTGCATATTTGATCACTAAAATGACTTATGCAAACACGCCGCAACAGTTTGCTTCTTTTGGTAAAGCGGGCAGATTAACCGAATGTTTTTCTGATGACCAATTTTTCATTTTTTATTTTTGCAGTGGGAACCTATTTTGTTTCTCATGGCTGTCAAATTTTACAAAAAAATGACTTTTGTTTCCTTTTTTCATAAATTGATAAATTAATCAATTATATAAAGTTTTCTATGTGAATTTTAACAATTTTTCTTCAAATTTCACTTTCAAATTGTACTGTACTTTGCATGTATATGTGGAGAGTGTGAAAGTAGAAATACATAGAATAGGTGAACGACCTTCAGAACTTGTACCAGGATGGCTATAGAAGTTATTGTTGTTGAAAGTTTGACCTATCACCCTAATTTTCACACACAACTGAATTTGTAAAGTTTTATTACGCAATATTTTAAAATTTAAACAGCCAGTAGGGGGTTGATCAAAAAATTGTGAATTTTTGATTTTTTGAATTTATACACTGTTTGTGATTTTTAAGTTTTAATAGAATTTTTCAAAAAATCAATAACTCTCCGTGGTTGAAATTAAAAACCAAAGCAAATAGAAAATTTGTGACATAATTTGCCACAATTTAAACTTTAAACTTGACAATAAATGGAGTTACTAAAATAGCCTATGATGCATTCATTTTTCCCTTGCTATGGGGTACCTCAAATTTTACTTTTTTAAATTTTTGTCAAACCTTCGTGTCTGTAGGTCACTGTGGTAAGCACACTAGGCGTGACACAAAGCTTTACGCATGACAACGCGTTATTTTCACTATTTGTTGATTTTTCAAGAGGAAAAGAATAATTTTTTGCTATTTTATCTATTTACTTTTTAGTTTACTTCTGCACAAACGCAAAAACTACTTTATACGTACTAGATAAAACTGCTATACTATAAATTATGTAGAATTTAGTCTTTTTTACCACAGGCGACAGCTAAAAATAATAGTTTAGACACTAAGCGGCTATATGGTTGTAAGCTTAAATTGACCCAAGTGCCGATGGGATAAGTTTAGCTACGTAATGTCTAGGTACATATCTACAGTGATCACTGCCAATAGGACTTTAAATTTATCTGTTGAATCCTATTTAAGTTAATTCATTGTTACTGTTATGTATACAATATGCAGAAATTTTGTATTTGGTTCCTTTTAATGGTTATTCGTCTTTGCC
>JASANF010009296.1:0-30205 GCA_030248245.1 Trissonchulus sp. WLG1_4
GGAGACCCTCCCTTACTCCGGATCAAGTGCAGTTGGGGGGGGGGAATAGTGGACCTATTTTTTGGAGTAGAGCACCTTGGGGGAAGCATTTTTTGTAATAGAACCCCTATCCACAAATTTTGATTTTCTGAGCTATGACCTCTCGAAAATTGCATTTTCAGTGTTTTTGGACGTGAACGTAGGCCAAAGTTCGAAGCCAAAATTGGCTATAATCTTTGTTTTTGGATAGTTTTGAGTGCGTTATGATGTTTTAAGGCATCGTCTAGGCTTAGTTGGCAGGATTCTCTAGGCTAAGCTGGCAGGATTTTTTCTGAAAATTTCGATTTTTTATTGCCTAAGCCTGAGCCTAAGCCTAAGCCTGAACCTAAGCCTAAGCCTAAGCCTAATACTAAGCCTAAGCATAAGCCCCATACTAAGCCTAAGCCCTAAGCCTAAGCCTAAGCCCAAGCCTAAATTAAGGTAAAGTTTGATTTTGGTCAAAAATTGGACGTTTCTGGCGAATTCGGCCAATTTTTCGGCTGGAACCCGGTCAAAGAGCCTTTGTTTTGATTTTAAAAAATTGTAAACAATAATCTGACACCATTTAGACACAATTAGAACGCAAAAATCAAGGGCTTCGGAAAAAAAATTGAAAAACGTCCCTCACTGAGGGTTCTGATTTTGGGGGGTCATATCTCAGAAAATCCAAAAAATGAAATAGGGGTTCTTGAAGCAAAAATGCTTCCCCCAAGGTGCTCTACTCAAAAAAATAGGTCCACTATTTCCCCCCCCCCAACTGCATTTAACCCCTTACTCCTATATTCACACTTTACTTACCTTTTCATATTACACATTTGTGAATTTACGCTCAATCTAATTTGACACTATATACGTACTTTCACCTTATCTGTGTGTATACGCTTAGTCAGACCTCGTTGTACAGTAGCAGTCAGGATTTTTATGCAGTGTGTGCTGTTTCGCTAGGCCGGTGTGGTCGTGTCTTTATTACGGTGAATGCATCTTATTTCTACCATAGTATTCAGCCAAAATGGCCTGTCTTGCTTTTCATTAAAGGTGTTATTTCTATTAGTTGCGTTTGCGTCGCTTCTTGGGCAGTTCTAGCTTAGAAGCCCTGCCGTGTTTCGTCGTGTGTCCCCGGGCAGTATCGGCTTACGCAGCCCTGCCACCCCTCTGCGTTCCGTATGCGCCGTGACCCGCCCCCTCACTATTGCACGGCAACGTACCGCCTTACAAATATGGCGAGGCTGCCAGGATAAGGGGTAGTCCCATGTTGAGCTTTATATGTGGTCTTGACTGTACTGTGATATATTTTTTTGTGATTATTTGTTTTTGTATTGTGGCGCTTAGTTTTTCTTTTTCTCAGTCTTTTTGGGTGCGCCTTATATATGTGATATTTTGTATTGTGTGGGGTATATATTATATTTTTTTTGTGTTCAATATTTCGGCGCAATATTTTTGTGTGATAATTGCTGTGTGCGCCTATATAATGTATGCTTTTTGTGCTCCCCCCTCACCCCCTCTTTTGTGTCTCTTTTTGCTTACTCATTATTTTTCTCTACCTCTTTCATTCCCTGTTTTGATCGTAATATTGTACTGTTATTGTAATAATTGTGTGCGAGGCCCCGTTTTCAGATAATTTTGTGCCAATTATTACGGGCCCTATTGTCCAAAATTTTTGCGGTCCCCTACCATGCCTACCGTAACCCCCGCACAGGCCCTTACGTCGTGGCCTCAAGCCCTACCGTATGCCGTCGTGAGCCTTGTCCCGGGTTGTGTGTTTACGGGACTGATCCTGCTATTCTTGTCCCTTTCTCGGCGGTGGTTATGGCCCCCGATTTGCGACCTATTTCCCCGCTGCGCCTACGCTGTACGCACTACGATCGCCTACCTGTTCGACCTTCCTGCCCCCGTTGCTGTCCCTCATCAGGTATTGCAGTTGTCCACGGCTTCCTCTGACCCTGTGTCGAGTGCTAAGGAGTGCGATGACGCACACCAGAAAACCACGGCACACAGGGTTGAGGGGCCCCCCTCTTTGCGATGCGTTTTGACCCCAGACCACCATCCAGTACGGCGGAGGTTTTGGACCCCCTCTCGCAGCTCCACCAGCGCAGACCGGTTAGACGGCGGTTGTTCACCGGCTCCCCCGCGCTAGATCCTCACCGACCTGATGCTGCAGGAGTACCCACCAACGATGACGACCACGACCGCTCTCCGACCAGTAGTGCGACAGTCCCCGAAGAAACTGCTGCCCCTGTGGTGAACCCTCCGACCAGTGCAGATCCAGAGGAAGAAGAAGACCGCCGTCCGTTGTCGGTAGTCCTGAAGAACACGGCGGAGAAGCCTCCCCCTGGGAATAGCCCAGAGAGGGAGAGGAAAATCAGAGAGTATGTTGCGTATGTATGCGCACTCGACCAAAAATCGGGTGCATACCCAGGGGACCCGTTTTCTACCATCGGGGGCTTTGCCCCCTTGACCACCAACATTGGGGTGACAACCCCTCAAAAATCTGCTTCTAGTAACGAAGCTGGGGAAGTCAAAAATTCGGCTGAGGATTATATACCTGAAATACCTCATGCCACCCGGGGCTCAAAAAATTGGGAAGGGGACCCCGTGGCGGTACCTCTAACTAGTACCCCACGTCAACCACCAGAAGAACCACGGGGGAAGAACCTGCCTGTGGTCAACGAAGAAGCAGCCCAGTGGATCAAGAAAGGTGAAGACCTAGCTGATTCTGGGGACTCCTCCTTTGGCGCAGGAAGGGAGTTCTACAGTCTTCAGTTGAGGTCACGAGACATCATTGAGAGACGGGACACCCTGAATGCGACCACCTCATCATCAGAAGCCGGCAATGCAGCCTGGAACCGGGGAAGAATGCCGTCCACCATCCATGAAGATACGAAGCAGACGATTTCCGGCTTCTGGTCATCTTCCAGAAAATCATCAGATTGGCCCAGAAGCTCAACCGGGGACTCTTCCCCCTGGTCACAGAGTCCAAGTGACTTGGGCTCATACGAAGATGGATCATCAATGCCGCGGATAGTCGGGGTTTATTCGCTACCCGAAACCGCACCGACCATCAAAGCCAATCTGCCTTCGCGGACCACCGGGGTATTTTCGCTACCCGGTCCCGTTACACCAGCCGAGACGGACCTGACACCGCGGACCATTGGGGTTTATTCGCTACCCAATGCCGCTGCTTCTGCTAATCCCAAAAAGCAGTTGCCAAACAGTGGGGTATATTCGCTACCCACTACGAATAGCGCCGGATGCACGGCGGTTCCTCCGCAGGAAACGGGGGTTTATTCGCTACCAAGTATGGCTCCCAGGGATCAGTCCAGAACTGTTCTGCCGTCCACCGGGGTATTTTCGCTACCCGGAACTGCACCAGAAGACCCAGCTAAGTCATCAAAGCAAGAGCTCGGTGTATATTCGCTACCTGAACTTGCTTCAACAGTAGAAGAGGATCCGGCTCAGCACCCTGCTGCTCATCAGTTGCCTGTGGGACCACCTACACCCTGGGATGACCCTCCTTGGGTCCAGCCTACTACCAAGGCTCTGAATCAACGACCGGGACTGTCCAAATACTATATTGACCCCAACCATTCCGAGTTGAGTTGCGGTTCGGGCGTGTTCGAGGCACGAGCCTCTGTTGGAAACGAACTGCGATCAACCGGTCCGGCCCCCACCCCTGCCGGGAATCACCAGGAGAGCCTGGATGGGTCTTACCCGCCACGCTACCTGACCCACCGATACTGGGATGGATCTACAACTACGGGAGGCTCGAAGACCTACGCCGACTCATCCATGTCCAGTGCTTTCTCCAACGCCTCCTCATCAACTTACGGCTACCGTAACCCAAAAGGGGTACTGATGACCGTCACACCTCAGCGAACGCCACGGAGGAAGTGGACATTAGCTGAATTCAACGAGAAGCTGGACCAACTCTACGAGGACCTACCGAGGACACCTGGGGATACAGAGAGGTATTGGGTGTTCCGCCGACAACTCGAAGCTGAGACCGAAGACAGGAAGCTAGAGGACGAGGAATTGGACCAGCCCCAACCCGATCTATACCTAGTACAACGGGACCCTATGGTCTACTCAGCACCCCCTCGCCCACGACCTAGACAACACAAACAGACGGACTGGCCAGGACGAGGAGCCTTGGGTACGTGCCCAGCTGCTCTCCACCCGCCCGACGACAATCATGTGGTCATGGTAGCCACGGCAGGCCTGGCTAATTCGGAGGAACATCAGAGCGGATTAAGCCAACAACAACTGCCCCCGAGTTGGACATTAACTCAACCCACGGAGGAAGTCGATCCAGAATGTCCCTGCCATAGTACCCTCGGGAAACGGTATGACGACACACCAGCAGGAGGACGACCCCTCCCTAGCCTGGGACGGATATGCGGGACAACCTACCGTGGTCCCCACCAACGAACCAATGTCAGAGCATTATGTTCAACGAATTCTGTGGAAAAGGGTGGACGAGCTGGAATCCCGATTCCTGGGACGGAACTGCACACGGGAAGTCTTGACAGACCGGAAAGGAAAAATCGGCTTGCCTAACGACATTGCTATGGAAGGCGAAGAAGGACGGACCCACTACCAGGCATCCGAGTCTGGGGTGATTCAGTTCGCAATGCCCGACAATGGCCGTATGTTGGCCAACTTGGAAGAAGCCTACAACCGGCTGATCCCTCCATTACTGGCCACCAACCGACGACCACCCACTCAAACGCCCTTGCACCCGACCAACTCGACCAAGCGGAACTTGGCGTCGGACATGGCCGACTTCCCTACATCACCCATCACCCCCGCGAATGGAATGCCACAGGTGACGACCCGACCTATTACGGAAGCCTCTCGCCTGGGGTCGACCTACCCCTACGGGACCCAACCGGAGGCACCACGAGCACCCCCGACCCAAAAGGCCGTCACCTTCAGCCAGACCCAAACGGCCCCTATCCACAATACTACCACCCAAGATTTGTCGATGGCGGTTCAACCTTACATCAGCCAACTTGCCGCAGCTGCTGCAGCCGGAAACGGACGGAGGAACTACTCCTCCATCTTCCGCAACATCGAGCCGTTCCAGGGAAACAAGAAGGGGCCACTAAGTGGTCTGATTGTCTTCGAGGCAGTGGCCCAGGCCAACTCAATCTCGCCCGACTGCTGGCGCCCTGCCCTGATCTCCTGTCTGGACAAGACCATTGTGGCCAAAATGGCCCTGCAGGCCAACATGCCACTCACCTACGTGGGACTGAAGAGCAGGCTGCGTCTCTTGTATGAACCGCGGTCTGAGCAGCAAGAGTCGCTGGCGCAACGGTTGTACTTGAGATCGCAGCATGTGGACGAGACCGTGGCTGAATAAGCCTCAGAGCTGGAAACACTTCTGTCCAGAGCCTTCCCTGGAGAATCAATGACCGATGACCACTACGAGCGGTAGCCCTGCCTTTCCTACCCCAAGTGGAAAGCTGGCCCAAGAACCGGGAGTCCCTGCGACGTCTGGTGGAGAACCTGTCCAAAATGGAAGCGGAACAGGAAATTCTGGCCAAATCTCCGACGGCCTGCTGTCCCATATAGCTGGAGTGCTACGAAGAGCCAAGGAAGAAGCGACGGTGGATGACGAACAACAACAAATTCTGCAAGCCATCCTGGAAGAAACGGCCAAGCCTACCCCAGCTCCAACAACAACGACACAGCAGCCTAACACTGCAACGGCTGACCAACTGAAACAGGATGCGGAGGAGATGCGCTCCCTCATGAATTCCTTTTGGGAGGAACTGCTGCATATGTGCGAGATGCAAGTTTATGCAATGATGCATAACCAGCAGCAATTTCCCCCTACCCCACCCGAGACGCAACCACAAGACCAGACCTACCAGGACTCGCCGAGCCCACAGTATCAGCCGCCCACGTTCCAACCCGGCTTGGTGAACCCCAACGCTGCGGAGGAAAGGGACACCTGGCCCAACATTGCGCCACGCCCCCACAATCAGCCGCCCCATCCCTAGAACGAAGATCCTCCCAGAACCATGTTAGCGGAATGGACCCTGATTCCTACACCCCATGCGGAGGACAGTGTGCGGCCGGAAATGGACGAGGAAGTGGGAGCTACCCAACTACGCCCTCCCAACAGAATCGAGGGAGTTTTCATTCTACCCGTGGGTCTGAACCACGCAATACACTCCCTAACCGCCCCGTTCCGGGCAACCAAACTTAGCCAGGAAACCCCAGCCAAGGGAGAAGCTGCTCTTACTCCCAGCGGCCTGGAAATGGCCCTAGCAATGTGGCCTGCATGATGATCGGCGACTTCAAGGAAGATTTCTACCCGGAGTACTATCAGGAACAAGCCCGCCAGGAAGGGAACTGGGATCCAAACTGGAACGAAGCCGGACATCAAAATTGGGGACAAGAATGGCACTCGAACCGGGACCAAACATCAAGGATGCCCAGGGAAAGCCGACGTAGACGAGGACGAAGTAACAACCGTAATTTCCGGAATTGCCACGGACAAGGGCAGTTTAACCACTACCCTGAACCCCATCAGCAGCAGGTTGCTTCGTGCCTGCACCAGGACGATCCGGATCTGGAAAGCCGAAAGGCTTATTACGATGACTTTGAAGCCAAATATGGGCACATGAACCTAACAACGGAACTGATCTCAGTCAATATCTTGACTTGGGACAACCAACTTTACGTGGCGGAAGTGTCCGTACCGGAACTGAAGGCGGCCTTTCTACAGTATGAGGAGCGAATGCAGGAAATTAATCAACTTCGCTTCAACTACATGTGTGATCCGGAAGCCCTGGCTTTTGAAAAAGGAAACGGCAAGTATGTCCGATTAAAGCACCCAGGCCCAAATGTGAGACACATGGGTGTGGAAGCCAACCTCTTGCCAGCCCTGGCAGAGGAAACCCAAAAGGAAGACGGATCCAACAGAACAACAGACAAACCAGCCCATCCGTAGTGGTGCGGACCCCAACTTGGAGTTTTCGGATTCCGAGTGACTTCAGCCAGATCGAGGAAAATTAGGGGTTACCTTGTGAGGTATTATACGCGAGGTCACGAGACATCGCACAAAGTACCGAACTTGGTTGAATCCCTACCCCAATGCCTGTGCCCTGTACTTTGATGTGTTTTGCCATGTATATATTTTGTATGTGTATTTTGTATCGTGTGGATGTGAATTTTGTATCATGTGGATCAACAACTATGCTGCTTCCTGTGTGCCTACCTGCTGTGCCGAATAATGTCCAGTAAAAAATTTCTCACCGCAATTCACCGCAATTTGTGGCCTTCCGACTACAACTCTTCGAGGATATCTTGGTTCAACATCAACAACCTATCAGTGGTCCACACAAACTACAACGATGGGGGATAGTTAAATCGTCCAAAATAAGGGGTCTTTATCTTACTAGATAGCCTGCCTATTCAGCAGTGGTCGTTACGAAGCCTTAGTCAACCACGCCTACTTGAGTGATAAGCTGCGAAGTTTTAAATTTACCTTAGATAGGAGATTGGATTGTTGCTTGTATGTAACGAGTGTTATGATTTTGTATTGCAGATCGGCGAAGAATGTTCTACGAGTGGAACACTATTAGTGATTATACTTGCCATCTGATCACTCGTTTAAATCTTGCGACTCTCCGACTGGAGTAATTGGAACATTTGCTCATTTATTGCTCAAGCGGGACGATTGAAAGACGAGGCCAATGCGGAAGAAACAAGCACCATCCAGGGCTCTGAAATCAAAGGAGATTGAGGGCATCATCAATTTCCAGACCCCGCCAACTGTGGACGCACCTTCATCCCCGGAAATGAGCGCAGTGGACCCCCTCTTGAACCGGACAAGCCGTCGACGTCATATACATCATTGACGCGGTCGGAGCCAAATCTCAGAAGCCCAGCAGTGGCAGGAACGAACGCTGGTGGGATTGCGGCCGCGGCGCTGTCCACCTCGGCCAAGAGGCAGAGGATAGAGCAGCTGTCAAAGCTACACCACAGCGAGAAGCCTCAAACAGTGGAGAAGACAGGATCCCAAGATTCCTGGGAAATGGAAGAAGAGGTCGAACTATCATCGGGAGAAGACACCATGGACTCGAAAGCGACGGGAGACCGAAGAACGGCAGGCATGGAACAGGAGGTGGAAGAGACTAACGGGGTCACGAGACTCTAAGAATCTCGACTTAATCCGAACCAACGTAGCTGAAGCACATTGGACGAATCCTTGGAACAGGTGCAGCAAGAATTGGTGAATCAGCTGACCGCCCTGTATGAAACCAGCACCAACGGGAAAGACAGGAAAGGATAGAGCTACTGATCAAAGCTCGACGCCGACTACTGTCAAACCAACTTATGCGCGAACACCAGGAGCGACCAGCTCGATAAGAACCAAACGTCACCAGACTCACGTGACCACGGACAAAGAACATCATCACCGACGAATCAGCTCGACTCTTCGGAGGTCCTATGAACAAAGAGCAAGACGAGGACCCAGGCGAGTGTGGAGTCTACCGACGACCCTCCTCCTACCGACCCCCACGTCTGGAACGCCCCGAGGCGAATGACCCAAGTCTCTCACGGGTCACAGGCCCTATCGTAAACACCGGACCCGCTTACGTCCCCTATAGCGACATGCCCGCGGAGCAACAACGCGAGGTGACTATCGCGATTGTCACCCGCTCCACTCGTTCTATTCGCGCTTGAGCGCAGGCCGCCCAATCGCTAGGTCGTAGCCAGCGAACTGTTACCTACTACGCGAAAGGACGCTAAGTACGCAAACTATCTACGTCAAAGAGACCAACAATGTAAAACGTCTACGTCAAATGAAAACCAACATGTAAATAAAATTTTATTTTTGCAACTGTCATATATTGTTCGGGTATATTTTTGTTATTCTTGTCATTTCTGCAATCTCTTCACTTTTCATATTTCTTCTCTTCTTCAAAAAAAGGTATATAATCTAAAACACAAAAAACATATTATAATCATATAAAACCCAAAAATATTTTCCATTTTTCATTTTCAATTGTTCGGCTGTGTATGTAATGTTTGCCTTAATACTATGTCATTCATCTTGTGCTCTTACTCGTAATACTGGTATTTTTGGTATTGATGCCTTGTATGTATGCTTTAATATATGCTTTATTTTTCGTATTGGTAACTTTTAGTAAATTGTGATAATTTGTTTTGTTTTGTCCTGTGCCTTAATTTGTGGTTATTGCCTTATTTGCGTGCTATGATTTGTGGTATTTGAACTGGTGTATTTGTGATTTTTGTAGTGCGTATACTGTATGTATAATATGTGCCTACGCCCATGCCACAACAGCCTATGGTGCAGTGCATCGATGGCGGCGCCAGTGGGAGCCAATGAGGCACCATTAGACGCATGCCAGACGTGTCACGCCCAAATGGAGGCCACCCAATGTTGGACCGGCAATCGCATCCTTAGTGCTCAAACTGCAGCCTCTACCTCTGCTGCCGCGCCCAAAAATCGCTACACCTACCTCGGCGCTATTGCTCAACTTTCGAACTGTGAACTATGTGATAATTGCTCAAATCTCGAACTGTCAATGGTGCGTGATATTGCTCAATTGGTGATTCGTCAACCCTCCTGTCTTTCGTTGCGGCGCTTATGGCGATAACCCCATCCCCCTACGCACCTAGGAATGCCTGAGGATTACGAACTGTGAACTGTATAGACTGTATTAACCGTATGAACTGTGAGCCTTGTACAGACTGTATACTAACTGTACCTTGCCTTGTGCCGTTTACTAGAGCTGTACTTGCCTTATTTTGAACTTTCTCGTCATACTCGTGATCGTGTACAGTAACCAGTGCTTTGTATATTCGCCAAAATTCGTCTAACTTACCTCACTTGCTTTGGAACTAATCAACCTCATGGATAACTCAGTGATTTGTCTAGTGACTGTGTGTATTTTGTATGTAGTAATATATTATGTAGTGGTATATTTTTGGGTATAAATTGTGTGGGCAAATTCATAAGTGAGGAGGGGAAGAGCCCTCCCGGGGTAAAAATTCTACCTAAATTCTCTCAAAACTCACTCAACTCCTACTCCCCACACCCCACCTGTGTCGGCTTGCGGTTTTCTCGCTTCTTGCCTAATTGTGCAGGAGCACAATTAAGTGAGGAGGGGAAGATCTGTAAGGCTCTCTCTCTCTAAGTTCGACCGCATCAGGATACGCCGGGGGGGGAAGGGCCTGGTCAGTCCATCAGTCCCCCGTCCTCCAGGAACCGGAAAACCGCCAGGGGGTCGATAGCCAGGACCCCCAAGGATGGGGCCACCCCCAGGTGCCGTACCCTCGGGGCAGTAAGGGCGGGGCAGTTTATGATAAGATGTTCGAGCGTGTCATCTTCTTCCTGGCAGCGCCCACAGCTAGCGGGCTCGTCAGGATTTATACGATGTCTATACGCCCCTAACAGGGGGCAGTGTCCCGTGCGTAGCTGAGACAGGATTTTTCGCTGTTTCTTGCTCAATCCGGCCTCTTTTTCTTTGGGCACCGGTTTCATTTGAGGGTTGGTCAACCCTATTGTTCCTTCTCGCAGGGATGTTCGCGCGTTCTCGATAGTTCTTCTGCGAATGAGCATCTTGATTGTCTGTAAGTCAGCTTCGTTGTTCTGTTGCTGTGCTGCGGCTGTTTTGGCGATTTGGTCAGCTTTTTCGTTCCCTGCGACTCCGGAGTGCCCCGGCACCCACTGAAAGTGCACAGACCTAGGGCATATTTCCAGCAGTCTCCATATTCTGGCTTCAAGTGTTGTCTTCGCTTTTCCTGGGCCCTGTTTGAGCCTTTCCAAAGCCGAGAGAGAATCGGTAGCTATGCAGAGGGGGTATCCGTTGTGGTTCCCAGTGTACCACTCGAGTGCAGTTTCGATGGCTTTCAGTTCGGCTCGGTAGCTAGAGCAAAACTTTCCAGCTGGGCTCATTAGTTCAATGCTGGAATCACCTGGTCTCACTATGAACGCTCCAGCACCACCGTTCTCGGTGCCGGCTGTGGCCGAGCCATCTGTGAACGCTATAATGCTTTCAGGGGGCCATTGGTAGTCATGGTGGAAAGCCGTTCTGATTTCAATGTCTGGTGGCTTTTCCCATGGTGGTTTGGGAGGGGCTCTCAGGATTGGTTCAATTTGAAGCTGATGAATATCACGTCCTGTGGGGTGAGCGAGCGCGTGGTCGCGCCAGCTAGTAACCGATTTCAGCCTTGATATTTGTCTCCCTGCCGCCACCGTGTTGCGCGGGTTGTCTTCGCTGAGTGCGTTAGATTTAAAATAGGCCCATAGACATTTTTCGTTGATGACTTCTTTTATCGGTCTCAGATCGGCTTCTGTGAGTACTGCACCGGTGGGTGCTGTCATGGTACACCCAGTTATCACCCGTGCTGCTTGACTTTGTGCTGTTTCAATTTTCTGGATGTTGGTTTTTGCAGCGAACGGACCCCACGCGCCCAAACTGTAGTCGACCATTGATCTGATGTAAGCGAGATATACAGTTCGCAGGTCTTCTTTGACTGATCCCCAACCGCCAGCATTCAAGCTTTTCAGCACGCTCAGTCTGGTGTTCATTTTTCTTTTGATGTTTTCGATGTGCTGCTTGAATGTCAGTCTTCGGTCAAATGTCACTCCTAAGAACTTAGGCGTGGGGTTGAACGGGATCACTTTGTTGCCATACTGGACTTTAATTTCCGCTCGTGCTTGATGTGGGTCAGTGGTGAACAGCGTGCTTTCGCATTTTCCCACATTCACCTGCATTTTCCACTTTTGCGCCCAGCTTTCTAGGGCTTTCAGCGCGGCTTTGATTTTGGTTTCGGCTGAGGTGATTCTGTGGTCGGAACTCCGGAGCGCGAGGTCGTCTGCAAAAAGGCTAGCATGGACCTCTCCTGGCATTTCTTCAGTGATGTTATTGATGTAGATTAGGAACAGTAGCGGTGAGATAACGGTTCCCTGTGGCACTCCCGCCCGGAAGCACCGATACTTGCTATGGGAGGCGTTGACTCTGACTCTCGCCTGCCGGTTGCTTAGGAAATTTTTTGTCCACTGGATGAATTTAGACGGTATTTCCATATCGAGCATCTTTTCAATAATGCCTTGCCGCCATACCGTATCGAAAGCTCTTGAAAAGTCGATTAGGACCATGACTGTTCTTTGGGGCGGTTTCTTTTGGAAATTGTCTGAGATTTGCTGTGTGATCCTAAGGATTTGGTCTTCCGTGCTGTGATCTTGGCGGAATCCAGCTTGTATAGGGTTTAGCAGATTCTTGGTTTCCAGGATGTAGGTCAGGCGGTCCTTCACTATCCGTTCCATTACTTTTGAAATGTGGCTTGTAAGGCTGATTGGTCGATATGAGGCAGGGTCCGCAGGGTCTTTGCCATTCTTGAGCACCGGGACGATATTGGCCTTTTTCCAGACTGCAGGTATTTGGCCCGTAGACCATGAAAGGTTAAACACGTGCAGCAGCGCTTTTTTGCCCTCTTCTGTTAGGTTTTTTAGGGCTTCAGGGCAGATATCGTCAGGTCCTGTCGCCTTGCCTGTTTTGATGCAGGCCAGAGCGTGTTCTAGTTCGGACATGAGCAGCGGATTCTCGGATGGGGTTGGTGCTGCATTTTTAATCTGGCGTCGGTACTTTCCGTTTATTCTTCTTCGGCTTCTCCGTTTTATTCTTCTTCGGTAGATCTGTAAG
Source organism: Trissonchulus sp. WLG1_4 (assembly GCA_030248245.1). Taxonomy (NCBI): domain Eukaryota; kingdom Metazoa; phylum Nematoda; class Enoplea; order Enoplida; family Ironidae; genus Trissonchulus; species Trissonchulus sp. WLG1_4. The sequence continues at coordinate 12,705 of JASANF010009296.1, forward strand.
GCTTCACTTGGGAGACCCTCCCTTACTCCCATGTTTACACTTCACTTACCTTTTCATATTACACATTTGTGCATTTACGCTCAATCTAAGTTAACACTATATACGTACTTGTCATCTTATTTGTGTGTATACGCTTAGTCAGACCTCGTTGTACAGTAGCAGTCAGGATTTTTATGCAGTGTGTGCTGTTTCGCTAGGCCGGTGTGGTCGTGTCTTTATTACGGTGAATGCATCTTATTTCTACCATAGTATTCAGCCAAAATGGCCTGTCTTGCTTTTCATTAAAGGTGTTATTTCTATTAGTTGCGTTTGCGTCGCTTCTTGGGCTGTTCTGGCTTAGAAGCCCTGCCGTGTTTCGTCGTGTGTCCCCGGGCAGTAAGGGCTTACTGCGCCTTGCCCTGTAGAGTAGGTAAACCCCATTTCCCGTCGGTGTCCGGCAACCCCGGCCCGTACGGAAGACCCCGCTCATCATACCTGGAAGCCCCGCCGGCGGAGCGGTCGAGGCTATGGGCAAGGGATGACTCTCCCCTAGATAGCCGGTACCCTCTGTTCCTGCTTGGGCCATTCGTAGGTGCGGCAAGGTCCCGCCTTACATAAGTATATAATTAATTTATTTTAATTTAATTAAGTAGCAAAATATTTTTTCAAATTTTAATTTAATTAAGTAGCAAAATATTTTTTCAAAGCTATTTGTCCTTAAAAACTTAATTGCAAGTAGAAAAAATGGATTTTATGCGCTGCAATGCTTTTCGTTATTTATGTAATGGACGTTTGTACGGTAAAATTCCACTTTGCAACCTTCACTTGATAGGAACTTGGGAGGCGCACAGTGCCCCCATCAATTCCCTAATGGCATACTGTAGTTTATAACTTGTTACAGTGCCCATCTATTTATTGTGACAAATATCAGCAACAAATGGGCAGGTTGCAAAGTGGAATACAATCGTTTGTACATGTCGTAGTCCAAACTGCTATTCAGGCCAAACAGCGTTTGGACTGAAATTAATCCGTCCAAACTGCTATTGGAGTTTTGCCCAGGCCAAACTGCAATCGGCACTATAATCCTCTAGTTCAAATATAATTAGGATGACTTTCGGTCTCCTGCTGTTATTTCTGAGTGCTATTGTAATTCGGTAACCTTTGACATGGGTCAGTGTCAGTTACTCCACTGCACTTAAGTGTACAGTGTACAATTTTAGACTCTACAAGTTTGCTGTTATAGTTCGAATTTCAAAATTTTGTAGTTCGAACTTTGAACAACTTCGAAAACGTAACTACCACCTTAAACAGGTGCATGGAGTATTGTCAATAAAATTTGTCGAGCATTCAAAGACACTAGAATAATCAAAACAGACAATAGGGGTCTAACTACAGAGTAACGATCATGCGAAAGTCGAGCAATCGCAAACTATTGTAAACATTGGCTGTTTCGGAAATTTATTAAATTTTTGTCGAGCAAATTAAAATCGAGCAATTGAATATCGAACATATAAATGCCCACCGTTCCCCTTTTCCTTTTCAATCAAAATGTTAAAAAATCAAAACTTTTCTACATTTTTTGGAGGAGGGGCTTGCTCGATGGGTTAAACTTGAGGGGGTGCCTTGTCACAAACTTACAAATCTCGGTGGGGCCAACCCCCCGGACGGAACTAACCATGTACTGTGGAGGGGGACCCACGCACGAGAAAATTTGGTGTAGCCTAACTCATGTGACCTTGCCCATGTATGAACTGGCGTAATTCTGATTAGGTAAGTACAGTTGTAATGAATTATTATTACAAACAATATGAAAAGGTCAGGAGAGGACAGCCTCTGCGGGGGTTCTTCAGTCAGCCTAATTATAGTTGAATTAGAGGATTATAGTACCGATCGCAGTTTGGCCTGGGCAAAACTCTACTAGCAGTTTGGACGGATTAATTTCAGTCCAAACGCTGTTTGGCCTGAATAGCAGTTTGGACTACGACATACATATATGTCTGTAATCTGCAGCTATCGTTTTTAAAACTATTTGCTGCGTTTTTTCCTTTGAAATATAGACACTGCAACTCAGTCACGAAACTGTTTAATCAACAAACATTCAAACTAGAGCCTAATTTATCACTTTTTTTTGATAGAGTTTGAAGCGGCTCAGCAGGAAATTGGTGCGAATAACCGGATGTAAAATAAATTTGTTCCACACAATAACGGCCGCGTTTAATATTTTATCTGACATTTGGCATATGACTAGTAATCGAGATTCGAGAAATTCCATAAATTTTCAGGAACCAAAGTTTCGTGGTTTGATTGTGTATTGAGTTTCTATTTAAATCACGCAAACGAAGTATACATTAATGGCTCCTTTGGATCAAACATATTGCTAATTTTGACCAAAGCAACACAAAAGCAAAAGCAAAAATCTGAGATCAGTAGACTAGAAAGTACAAAACCGACTTGCGTCTCGGACTCGGCATTCTGGGGTGTCTTAAAGTTTTGATAGTTATACATTTACCAGCGAGCCTGGGCCCGATTTATCGAAGCGAAATGTTCGTCATCTAAAATGTTCGTCATCGAAAATGTTCGTCAGGAAAAATTTTGGATTAATTTAAACATTTTAAACGGGAAACATAACACTAAATTATAACAAATGTTCGTCATCGAAAATGTTCGTCATCGAAAATGTTCGTCATCGAAAATGTTCGTCATCGAAAATGTTCGTCATCGAAAATGTTCGTTTTTGAAAATTATTTCGATAACGAGCTTTGGTCTTTTAGAACATTATTGTGTTAAAGCAAACAACCCATTGTGACCATTCCGGTTGCTTCCCATATACACTGTCCGAATCTCACCTCGTCGTCATCTTAGTACTTGGGTTGTGAAGGTTCGATCTTATTTTTGAAACGCTTCTTATACTCTCTGCTCAGATATTTTCGGTCTTCGTTGCTCAGCCTTTTTGCAAACAAGACGTCTCGTACTATCATCCAGCACTTACCTAGCCAATTTGTTTCTTGGAACGTGCTAATAAAATCAAACACTGGACTGTCTCGAATGATTCCTACGCTCCAGCGTTTGTCGTTTCTATCTGCACTAACAAGTACGTCTACACCTGAGTTCTGCAAGAAAGCTTTGACTTCCACTAACTGATGTGCACGTGCCAAACAAATGGCATACATAGTTCGAAAAGCCATTGCTTTGTACCATAATGTAGCTCTCACATTATTACTGGCTAACAGTGTGGATGCCATAGGTTTCATTTGTGTGGATGACGTGGTACATGCTAACTGTTCTGCTACATCATATAGTCCATACCCTTCTAGTGCATTTAGATAATAATAGGCCTGATCAGCTGTGAAAAATTGCAAGTCTTTGTGCACAAATGGGATTACAGATTCCCCTAACTTTGCAATGTATTGGTTAGATATCGGGTAGGCACTTTTCGCAAATGGCAAAATTTTCGGGTGTCTGTGTTTTTGTTTTCTGGCATCTTTCACTTTGGTCATCAAGATTTCTTGCAGAACATCAGCGTAGTGTAGCATCATCGTCAATTGTGTGACTAGAATTCCCAGTTTATCGTGTGGTGATAACTCCATTAACTCTGGAACCTGATGTAATTTTTGCAGTGTGATAGAGAGTGCCGCTACAAATGCATTGTCTGTATTCCAACTACGCCCCTCTAACAACATCGGATAATATGCGAGCTGACCCTGCCTAGTGTACAATGATGGAACATACACTTTGACCACTTTATCACTGGGAGGATCTATCACCGGTCGTTCAAACTCATCTTTCAGCTTGTGTGTTTCGTCATGTTGTGTGTCAGTTACGTCAATTTCAATCCGCGCTGCAAACTTTTCGAAGATCTTTTGTTTGAGCCATTTTGCCATGTGTATGGGCGTTCCCAAAACTTGTGTGATTCGCTCATTTGTTTCAGCCCATTGTTGGATTAGCTCCTCCATGTACTCGCTGATTGGGTGTATTGGGTTTGCCTCTTTAATGGCACTCGATATTGGCCGTTGCAGTACTTTCCATCGTGAAGACGACCAACACTTGACCAACACTCGTGTGTGACTTACCTTTGCTAATCGTTTGATAACCTCCGGTGGGTGTGTATCCATATCTTTCCATTTTGGTCGATGTGTATTTGGTTCCTTATCACTAGGCACTATCGGTGCCTGCACTTGTAGTTGCTCGAATTCGTGTGTTGGGGCTATTTCCGACCTCACAGTCTCTGATTCCCGTTCCTGTTCCTCGTGTGCCGGGCTAACACTTTGAGATATCACAGCATAATTCACTGGGTCGACATTTTGTAACCACAGCCCAATATTGGCATTATTAATTTGTTGGATTGTTGCTGGTAGACTCTTTGTTGTGGGCTCTCCCGTGACTGCTGGGGTTGCGTGTGGCCTGTGTGCTACTGTTTTATGTTGGATCCGACTCTCAGACTCTTGAATTTCTTCTCTTTCTTCTTGCCGTTGTTGTTTTCGCAATTTCTTCAGTCTTTCCCGTTCTTCCTTAGCATCAACAAAAGTTCGATCAACAAATTCCAACAAACAGACCCTTTGCTTTCGGTTGTATTCTGGCTGTTCAAAATTTGGCCATTGTGTGTTTGGTTTGACGTACTCCTTCTGAACTGATATTTTAGCTTTTGGGTGTAACAGGGGTACGCCTGGCGCCATATGTTCCAACTTGGGTGGTGTGTGTTTTATTTCCAGTTTAAATGCCGTTTGGGCTACCGCTGGATGTGTGAGTTTCACCACTTTTTGTTCCAAGATCTTTTGAAAGAGAAAAGGATCAGGGTGTGCCACCCTTACCAGCTCTGATAGCAACTGGCATGCAAACCAAACATCAGTGACCGCATCTTTCAAACTGGCTACCGTTGGAATTGGTGTGTGTATAAGTTGCCATGGTGTAACTATATCTTTTGCATCAAACATCTGCAAAAACCATTCTTTGCTTTCGTTTTCTCGGCAATTTCGCCGTGGCTGCCCGGGTTTACCCGGTATCGGTTAGAGGTTCTTTTGTGGTGCGAAATTATACTCAATATAATTCCATACTTGCCCAAATGCGACCACCGACGTTGTGGTATCCATGCCATATGCTCTAGCTATACGAGTGACATCACCCTCTGCGGAAAACGTAATCAAATCGTAGGTTGGGACTGAAGAACCATTGCCATCATCTGCCTGACTTTTTGGAAATCTTGTGTCGCGAAGTAAATGTACATCGGTAAAATTACAAAAATTTCAACTTTTTCGTATCCCTTTTTACGAATTGCTGGGAATGCTAACTGGACCATCGCTATACTCGCTTCCGGTGAAATTCCCATACAAGGGGTACTACATTCTTTCAGACTAAGCGCTGTGAACGGGCAATTTTCAAGCCTAAATCGGAGTATTTCTTCCATTTTTAGCCATCGTTCTACTGTATGAATTATTCGTATTTCTGTTTTGGTCGGATCGAACGGAAATTTGGAGTTCTGTCCGGACATAAGACTATTGATTGCAGTTTGCACCCTGACCTTTTCTACATCGGTTGCAATTGTATCGGCTGTGACTCTGGTACTTCGTGTTTTACTTGTACTGTTTGACCTTTCTCACCTTCTTTGCTGCTAGTGGCAGCTTGTTGATCCATCGTTCGTACCTAAGCGCGTGTTTTGCGTAATATAATTTGAAACTATCTACCGATGGTATAACTATGTGTGAAAGTACAAACTGGTTAAGACTTAAAACACTGAACAGTCACATGCAACTTATTAATCATGCAATTTTTCATGCGTTTGGTGTTATTAAACTGCTCTGATATGGTAAAAGGTGCTCCTGAATTTTGTCTCCGCTAGTTTGTTCTTGCTCCTCCGTCACTCCATGGCCGCTCCGAGCCTTTGAATTTACATTGAATAGTATAATTTAAGGTGGAATAATTAATTTCTGCAACAGTATACAAATAATTGTTAGTATTGATGTGGATGTGTACGAGTACAAGTACAGTGCGACACACAACCCTACACTCTTTTTGTACTTTTATGTATTTAAGCCATGATTGTGTTGGCTCGATTTTGTTCAGACGACGCGTGATGACACAATGGTGTTTTTATCAGTGATACCAACAGTACAAGCAATATGTGTGCAGACAATAAATAGTACACATAGACTGAATTTAGCTGATAGAATTTTTATATTCAAAAAGAAAACATTTTAAGCTACTGTCTATCATTTCTTTTTCTTTTTGTTTGAAAACTATACTCCCCAAATTTTGAAAATAAAGGATAACAACTATGAAACAATTGGTGCCATTATAATTATTAAATTAATTATGAAAATATGCCCAAAATAGATTTTCTACACTCTGAATTCTCAACTAATACCCAATTTCTAAAATATTATTAGTATAGTTAGTAGTCCTAAAGTATATATTAGTCTACACTGTGTGTGCTTTATCTTCTGTCGTTATGGACATGGTCAAGTGTGGGGGTAATAACGGCGACCAATTTGATATTTTGTCTGCCTCCAATTTGACTACTCTTTGCGCACATGCAATCACGAAGCCGTATCGCTGTAGGAAATCAAATCCTAGGATCAAATCCCGTGTGCAGTTCGGAATGATGGAAAATGGCCATTTGCATTGGTGTCCCTCAAACTCAACTGGAAGCTCCACATCCCCTTCAAAATATATTGCTGACATGTTAGCTGATGTAGCTGCCTGGATTCGAGGGGTAGTCACGTATAGCTGACTATCTTTCTGCAAACTCATGAACAGACGTTTTGTCACTAGTGACATTGAGGCTCCAGTGACAATCAGTGCTGGGACTGTTTTGCCCAAAATTTGCACACTGACTATTGGGATATTAATACTGATGATGTCTTGCATGTGTGCGACTGGGCCATTTTCCATTTTCACTTGCACAATCGATTTCAATGTTTCCAGCGATTGTTCTAGTTCGCGGACACGATCATTCAGTGATTGCATGCGTTTTTGCGTATGAGTTCTGTAGATTGTCGCTCGATTCACCTTTCCCTTGGGTATCACTACTGATTTGGTCTTTTTGTTTTTCTTTCGAGGTCGTTTGGGTTGAGTGTTTGTCCCTACCTCAATCACATCAGTCCAGGTTTCCGTATCAGTAGTCTGTGATTCTGAGTCGCTATAGTTATTTCGAGACTGTCCCTGCTGTTGTGTCTGAGTGTGACTATCCGGGTTCAAAAGCGACTGTTCGGAATCAACCATGTCCTCTTTTGACTTTTGATTTTTAAGCACATTGCTTGTATCAGTCTCGTCACAGTCGGGTGGTGTTATCAGTATTATTGGTGGTGACACTGCACATGTGTGAGTAGAGACGGTGTATGGGGCATGTGACACTTCAGCCTTAAACAGCATTGGATATACTGTGTGCACCTCTGCCGTTTGACAACTAGCTACCTTCGTTGAGATTCCACGTGTAGGCACATGATGTGTGTGTTCAGGTTCACTAATTCGTTGGTCAGTGTCCAATTGCATCTCCATATCTAGCATCGCGTGCTTGGGGCTAGTGTGCTGCATAGCTGTCCACTCAAGTGTCACCATGTTCACTTCCTGTGTATCCCCTACTGGTGTAGCCTGTTCCGTCCCTGTGTTATTTTCAGATTGTGCTGCTGTAGGTGGTGCACTGCCATAGGGTATATACTGTGGGTAGACGTACTGTGGTGGATATAGCACAGGTTGTGGCTGCCACTGCGGTGGTGCGTGCATGATAGGATTGCTATTGTGTTGTACATAGTGAATCTGTTCACGTGCATCGTTGTTATAGCTGCGTGGACTCATGTTGTTGTTATGTGATGCATACTGTGTATTATCGTTAAACCGTTGTTGTGTGCTATTACTGGGTGAGTAGCTACGGTAGTTCCGTGGATAATTTCCATAACGGTTATCATTGTTTCTCCATCTACCTAGTCTACTCATGTTGGCAGGTGGCTGGCGTCGGTTATCAAAGAAGGAGGTGCGGTTCATTCCTTGCCGTGGGCTACGGCATTCTCGAGTTAAATGCCCGCGTCTGTTGCAGTTACTACATCGCGAAATTTCACGTTCTTGGTAGCCAAACCAACGTCTGCCAAAATATGCACTTGAGTGAGCTGGAGAGTAGCTCCGTTGTCTCTCGTTGCTAAAGTGCTCCCCACCTCGCACTTGCCGTTCATTTGTGCTATTGTTTCGAATTTCCAATTTCAATTCTTGGATGGCTTGCAGTAACTTTGACTCAACACTAGACTCGTTTTGCTGTCTTGGTGTGAAAGATGATCGAGAAATTGGGGGACGTGTCTGTCGATTGAATTGTGTTGGTGTGTGTTCAGGTCTGCCTCTTTGACCATTCTGGTCTGTGCTCACCGATTGAACCCATGCAGGAGACGAACAGCCTATTGGGAAGAGTAGATCTAGGAGATTCACGACCTTGGTCAAGGGAGGCGAGCCTTTGCAATATATAGGCGCAAGTACCTTTTGTACTTCTGGAATCACACCACTAAAAATTTGTTGCGCGACATTTGCGTCTCGCTCGTCTCCGTCAACCCAGATCTCCTGTGCCAATGTTTGAAGTTCCCTCAGGTAGTCCCGTACGGGCTCACCTGCCCGCTGCCGTCGGTTCATGAACTGACGGTGATAGTCATTTTTGGTCATTTTTCGGGCCCCGAACACGGGTGTCAAATGCTCTACCAATGCGTGAAAATTTTGGTTTGTCCCCTGGGGAAATTTTGAGGCATAGAGACTAACTCGGCCTCCCAATTTGAAACACAAAATTCTGCCCCAATGTTCCTCTGGGACCACAGCCATTTGCAGTCGCATGGTGAGGCTTTGAAGCCATTCTTGCAGAGTCAATTTTGTGATGTCATGATCAAAAACAGGCAAGTCTGCAACAAATTTTAGCATCCCCTGTAATTTCTGGGGGTCGTAGGCTGGGGGTTGGGGTTGTTTTGTCCCCACTGGATTCCCACCAAAATTGTTCAGGTTTATATACCCCGGCATCGGGCCAAAATTTGTGATTTTAGACGTTAAAAAGCACTGATTCTGCTCTCCGTGCAGCCCAGTGTTGTTCCCCAAATGAAAGATGTTTTGTGCCATTTGCGGGCACTGCTCCATTCCCAAATTTGTGGGTGTAGATGCATGTTGTGTGCACACTGTAGGGAATTGTGACATTCGTGTTTGATTATGTGTTGTGGGGTTCCACTGAAACTTTGGCTCAGGTTGAATGATGTGTGCTTGCTGCTGTGCCTCAGGGTTGCTTGCTTCTTTCACCTGGTTGACTGCAAAAATTGGCTGAGTGTATGTGTTGGTAGTGTTTGTGCGTGTGTATAGGAACATTGGTTCAGTTGGCAACTCGGACGGTTCACTCAATAATTTTGATGGACAAAAGTTTGGGTATTTAGGCGTAGTAGCCAAAAAATTGGGAAATTTTGGCGTAGTCGCCGGCATAAGTGACTGTTGGCCATTGTGCGAGGTGGCTTGCACTGGGAAATTTGGTGCACCGAGCCGCGAGCTCAGTGTACTAGTTCCGTTTTCGAACCCCATTGTCGTTACCACTATTTGTTGGCCTTCAGCCAACACATGTGTCAAACCCTGGGGGGAGGCACGATCTGTGATTGCAGCCCGTGCTTCGTCCCCGGTTTCATCCATTGCATGTGTGTGTTGTGTGTGACCCTGAACCCGCGCCACTGCGCCTATTTCGGTTTGTGGATCTGGCTGGCGTGGCATGTGTAGGTGTGCGGCTGCTCCTTGGAGGGTGGCAGACTCCAGCTGTTGTGCGAGACTGGCGGCTTGTTTGGCTGCCCGCTTCAGCTCCAGCTTGCGCTTTTGCTCGCGTGTCAGTCTGCGGTGGTATTCCTCGTCGAAGGAGCAATCTGCAAAAGTTACATGGCCGGCGCAAGCGCCCCGGCCTGTTAAATCCCTACCTTCTATAGCGCCTACACTCGTGCCTTCAGTATCCTGTGGCACGTTCAGAGTGACTTGGCCAATGGCCGACTGTTCGGGGTGGGGTGGGTCGACTCGGTTGGTCGACGAGTTTAGATCCGTATTTTCTGAATTGGGTCGAACTGGTGTGCGTGGGATTCGTGCACCACCTGAGGTATTCATTATGTTCAAAAAAAAATTCAAAAATTTACAATGTATACAATAAAATGCTTAAAATGGCAAATTTTCAGCTTCGATCTTTTCACCGGTTATACGGTCAAAATATAAGTCTTGCTCCGAATCAAGGTAAATTCCGTAGATTTAATATATTAGCTTGCAATTGAAACCGTTTTCAAAAACTGATCAGAAAAATTTTAGCCGAAATTGCAATTTTAGGATATACTGCAAAAATGCTGAAAATCAGACCAAATTTGTCAAAAAATGTAAATTTTTGACCAAAAACGTAAAAAATTTGGTCAGACAAAAATTTTCCTAAGTTCGGGGTAACACTAGTGAATTATTTTCACCTTGTCCCGGTGAAAATTTTGTAGATGGAAAAATTCAACTTTTGACCCCTTTGATTTCAAAGTTTCAGACACAGACGTCAAGGCTACAAGGGACAACAAAATATTAAAAATAACAAAAATTTCACAAATCGATATCAAAACTAACGATACCTCAGACGTTGCACGCTACGTTTATAATTGTGTGACAGTGTGGAGGCTTGACTGGTGGGTCCGGTCAATGTCGGTGGTTGCTGGGGGCCGTTATCCTTGGGGCACTGGTTTCCGAGAGTTTCTGCAAAATATAATCTGAAAAAACACTAAAAGTATACACAGTACGACTATAATTGAGTAATTTTAAAAGATCAAAATACTAGATTAAAATCAATATTCAGAATCAATAGTCAATTTCATTATATAGCCGCAAATATTAAGTATATCTTCAACACTCTAATTTCAACTAGTTTACACTTTACTAATCAAATCACAATTACTACTCACAAAATTAATTACTCATCAGCAATAATATGTCAGACTAATGCAATACTAATTCAATATAAATATCAACGAAGAAGAGCACAAAAAGAAATAAACTTGACCGAGACCGGGAGGCTGAATCCTGGAGGGCAAGTGTATATAATCTGAAACACTTGGAAATAACGCACAACAGAAAATTTTGACAGTATATATTCGTCTTTTTCTAATAAAATTACAAGGAAAGCGTGAAACTAACCAGTATGTGGAAATTATAAACGTATCTTAGCAATATATATTGAAAAACTAAAGATGTGTAAGCAAAATTTTCGTATTTTTAGCAATTTCTAGACAAAGGCTATTCAGCCTATATTTTGCTGAAGATCTGGAAATTTTTCCAGAAAAATGGACTAAAGCAGGGGGTAGGGTGTATTTAATAATAGAGTAGGGTGGAGTTACCAAAAATTGCAATTCAAAACGAAAATTCCAAAAATTCAAAAATTATATACGTACGTGTTGCTCAAAACAGTGTCCTCCAACAGTGTAACTTGAAATGTTTTTCAAGAAAAATCAGACTAAAATCGATCAAAAATTTTACGGAAGTTGTGTTTTCTATGGTTTTCACTACCGTAAATTCCGATTCTGGCACTAGAATTTACTTTTAGTCGCTAAATTTTGCAGCAGACCCCACTTGGAAAATCACAGTTCAGGCTTAGGCTTAGGGGGGGGGGGAAGAAATTCGTCTGAAAAATCAAAATTCCGGGGCTAGGAGCGGTCAAAACTTGCTTCCCTTCTTACACTCTACTCCCCTGACAAAATTCTGAAAAAGTTCCGTTAAAATTCACAAAAATCAAATAACACTAAAAATATATAAAATAAACAAACTTACAGTTCCACTGTGTATTTCACTGAAATTTTCCCAAATTTTTGCAGGAAAACCAGTATTTATACTTGTACAGCGGGGGGTGTGATATTTGTGCAATTGGTTCCACTCACCGGGTTGTTAACCGGCTACAAACACAAAATTTAGTAAATTTTAAGCAAAAATTTTGAAATTTGGGCACACGTCGAGGCGTCTTAGGTGCTCCAAAGCCTGGTTCACGGTCGCCACTTTGTTATACTGCGGCCCCCGGTTTTACGTCTTCCGCGTGAGCTGGCGGGCTAGTCTCAAGAGTCGTGACCGGTGCCTATCTGTGCCGGAAGGAGCGCAGTAAAACAACTTGACGCTAGAGCGTCGAACTACAAGTCTAGAACTCGCTCACTAACAGGTTCGGGAGCACACTAAGTAATACCCCTACGGGCCCTAGTAACGCAAACGCAAAACCAAACGTTAGACTTGTACACGTGAACACAGAACTAAAACTAAGGCTTTATTGAAGAGCCACAAATTGTAATTTACACAATGGAACCAATTTCACAATAGGACCATAACAGACTATTAAAAACAATCGGAATACAATAAGGTTACGGTACTAACCCTGAGACATCGGTATTGCAAATCGAAACTATTTCATATAAAAACTATAGCTTTGCCCCCCGAGATTGAACCCACGACCGACTCTCAATTTCCCCTCAAGCCAACCAACTAGCTTGCATTGCACTCTTTTCTGCACCAATTCAAACTTAGCATTTTAGACTTAAACTAGGTTTCCCCTTTTAGAACAGATCTCGAAACATAACTAGAATATAATTAAACTACGTTTTAGATTGAATTTAGGTTCTTAAAATATCACTGAAATACGTGCGATTCAGGCTCAATTGCGCACTCGTTACTATGGCAACTAAACATGAATATCGACTCAATGCCAAATGGACAACAAAATGGCTAGGTCAAAAAGGTGGGACCCTGTATATACAACAGAGAAACCAGAGTTGGACACGGGGCGTGGTCGGGGTGCCCCGGGGGGCGGGGCGGGGCGGATTGGGGCAGAGGTCTTGCCCATGCTAGGATTTAGGATTTTGTACTGTACCAACTTACTTTTTGAATTTGTCGTGTTTTTTGTGCTACTCAAGCAGTGAAAAATTCTAGCTATATTTTGACCGATTTTTAAGCCGGTTTCTAAATTTCTAATGTCCGCTTACATGGCAAAATTGCGATTAATAATAATAATAATATAGGCACATTAGTTAATAAGAGCTTCAGTATTTCATGGTTGAGCTCTAAGTATAAGCTGTCATGTACTTCAGTGCAAAAGTGTTGTTTCTTATTTTTGAAAAAAATCTTCCCCTTTTGAAAAATTCCACTAGCGACCTTGGCTACCGATGTTCAACCTAGTTTTGAAAATAATAATCTGCCCTTCTTATCGTACTAGATAGAATTTAATGAGTGAAATATTAATTGAACGACTTACGAAAAAATTTTCTAGTTGGCAACGAAAATCTGCGGGGTGACCCGCCCCGCGTCCAACTCTGAGAGGAACGTGAAATAATGCTCATACTCCATTGGATTAACTGCGTGTCGTTGAAAATAACTTGAACGGTATATAAATCTCATTTGCTAATCAAAGCAAAAATGAAATTAAAATAGCCCAGAACCGGATTCGATCCGTGATTGCTCGAGTGAAAAGCAAAAAGTCTGCCATCTAAACTACCAAGTCACCGAAATGACGTTTTTTAACGCAAAAACGCTCAAAAACACAATAAATTCAATTGCGCAAACCACAAACAAACCACACAAACCAGCAATTTTTTCACTAGTCGGCCTGTAAATTGGCTGTTCTTGGTGTCGCATGTAATTGCCTCATTTTGATTGGCTGACGCCCGTTAGACTGTTTCAGAACAGTCCAAAAGCTGCATGAGTGCAACGTGCAAGTACATATTAATTAATTAATCGCAGCTTAAGGACAGTATTATTAGAACACTTCGCACATCCAATCATTAATAAAGCAAATGACGAACCATAAGAGCTTATTGGACACAGAAACAGTCCTTAAACGCGAGCATACACCAGCTTTAACATAAATTTTGTTTTAGAACGGTACAATATAGCTATTACAACTTTTTAAATTAGTGTAGGATGTATTTTTTTAAAAATAAAAGCTTAAAAAATTTCAAAAATTACATGCCTAAAAAGCGCAATTTCTGAGCTTTCGAATGACGTATTACACATGCAAAACGCTAAAACTAGTCAAAAGTTATAGACTTAAACTCGTAAGCAACACAGAGTCTTAATAGTAGGGTTGTTTTGATGTGGGGTTTTTCAATTGATTTGATTTGATTTGATGTGGGGGCTGTAAAATTAGTTTTGATTTGATGCAGCCTTCCTGAAAAGCAATTGATTTGATTTGATTTGATGTGAGAACCTAAATTTTCAATTGATTTGATGTGACAAAAATTTTAGTTTTAAGTTTTGATGCATTTTGATGCAGTTTTGATGCAAATTTGATGCGATATTAAATTACGCTGTTATACCAAAAATAATGACTTTTCGTATTCGCAATATTAGCACTGCAGGGCACTGATAAGCGCTACTTAGTGTTTGTGACTGACCGAACTGCCCTATGTACTTACAGTCGCCTGCCGGCCGTTTAAAAACACCGGCCGGCCGGCCGCTCACATTCCACCGATTGACCAAATAAGGCCGACATGAAAGCGTGACAGTCTAAGTTAGGCCGAAATTATACTCTGCATTTGGATGAATTTGTTTTTCCTAAAATTTCTGCCGGACCGGCAGAACCCTGACATATGAGAACTTGACAATTGCTAAGTCAGAGTTGGACACGGGGTGGAACGGGGCGGGGCAGAGGTCTTGCCCCGCGGGGATTTACGATTTTTTTTACTGTACAGACTTATTTTTTAAATTTGTCGTGTTTTTTGTGCTACTCAAGCAGTTTTCTTTCAATTTCAAGCAGCAAAAATTTTTCTGATAAAAAACTACGTATTGTCTTAGTTGGCAACGAAAATCTGCGGGGTGCGCCGCCCCGGGCAGCGAAAATTCGCCCCGCGTCCGACTCTGTGCTAAGTAGACTACAATAAGTGGATAGTGTTGGGTGGATTGATGAACCTTACAAACTTTAGTGCGGTTTTATTTATTTCTGGGCCCGTATTTTGAAAATACCTGCAGGTAAAATTACGCGAACTTTACCCACAGGAAAAGTTATAGTAACCTCGTAGGCAGTGAATAAATCCAACGTGATAGCTGAGGCTACCTTCAAGATTCGGGTGCAAACAGTGCTTTAACTTGTTTTGCAGCTAAAGATGCAAATTTTTAACCTCAACAGTAGACGCTAGCTGTATTTCCCCGACTTTAACTTTAACTTTACCCAAAGAATTAACTTTACATTGAGTAGGCTTAAAAAAGTATACTTAAACAAATTTTCAAGGTGTCAACTTAAACTTCAACTTGATCGTTTGTCAAAATGATGACTTGACGTTAATTAAGAACCCCTAAAGGGGGGCTGAGGGAGTTTGTATGGGGGTTCACGACGGGCATACGCAAAAAAAGACCCCAATTGTGTTTAGGAACAAGTTTTTGCCCAAAATTCTGACAAAAAATTTTTCAAGTTCGCAAGAATCCCCATTCCTGTGGCATGTGGGAGGCACAATCACTCAAGGGGGGAACCTTCTGCCAGTTTGGTTCACATTCACATAGTATCAAGTAAAAAAATTGCTTACAAACAAACAATCACATGGAAACTAATAACGGACATGACAGATGCAATGGGTTGTCTTTGCTTTGCAATTGGTCGTCAGCAACCCAACAACACCGTATATATGCGTATACGTATATGTCTATCTAACAAACCAACATGTATATGGGTGTGAGAGCATGCGCCTGCTGTTTGGAGCTTACGCTGCATCAGAACTGCATCAGAACTGCATCAAAACTAACCATTTTGGATAGTTTTGATTTGATTTGATGTTCAGCAGGGAAAAATCCAATTGATTTGATTTGATTTGATGTGAAGGCTGGAAAATTAGTTTTGATTTGATACACCACATTTTCAAAAGCAATTGATTTGATTTGATGTGCTGCATCAAAACTCAAAACCGCATCAAAACTAGTTTTGATTTGATGCAGTTTCCACATCAAAACAACCCTACTTAATAGCCGAGGTTATTTTAGAAATGCAATCGGACTTGATTAAGTCGGACTTAATTGAGTCGGACTTAATTAAGTCTGCATTCCAAAAATACTGGACTTGAGTGGACTTAATTAAGTCCGCTGCAAATTTAAGTCCACTTAAGTCCGACTTAACTGGACTTAAACTTGCAGCGGACTTAATTAACTCCACTTAAAACCGGTCTTTTTGGAATGCGTTTAAGTCCACTTAAGTCCGCTGGTTTAAGTCCAGTTAAGTCAAGTCCAGTTAAGTCCATTTTAGAAAAAGGCCCTAAGATTTAGCAATTGTAGCACCACGACTTCAATTACAACAATTCGTAAACAAACATATCGACAATTGAAATGAGTTTATGGATTGTGAATAAGTTTTTCAAAACTCTTTTTCCTCGTGTTTTTGGCTGTATTTCAAACTGTGCGCTTCACCAAAGCTGAAACTTGGCAAAAATAGTTATTTTAAGCTGATCTTTAAACTGTAGAAAAAATGCATTTCAATATTTCACTGAACAAGTTTTACATACATGCAAAGTTGACTGCTTTTGCGACACTACCCACGTAATGCAATATTGCAGGTGAAAGTGACTGCAGCTGCTGGAAGGAAGAACACGCGGATGCTTGCCAACGTGTCATCAAACGAACAACACAGAAAGACTTTCCTTGCCTGACTTGGCGATACGCTGGAAGAGAAAAGTGGGCAAACCTGACTGCAAATATATGCAGCGGTGCTGGTCAGGATGATCGGAGACCTTGGTGTTATACCTCGTGCCCGTGGGCATTCGGTAAACAATGGGATTTCTGCCAGCCATGGTGCAGTGACGGACATGGTAATTCTGAAACAGTAAAACCAAACTTACATAGATCTTTTTAGGTCACCAGTCCTGTTCATTTTATAAGAGTCGAAAATTTATTACGTAACTAATT
Organism: Trissonchulus sp. WLG1_4; assembly: GCA_030248245.1. Taxonomy (NCBI): domain Eukaryota; kingdom Metazoa; phylum Nematoda; class Enoplea; order Enoplida; family Ironidae; genus Trissonchulus; species Trissonchulus sp. WLG1_4. Next base: position 29,541 of record JASANF010009296.1, read on the forward strand.
GCAGCGGCGCAACCAATCATTTTAGCAGTTTTTTACAGTTCTAACAATTGTTTGTCAAACATTTAAGCTAATACAACTGAAAAAGAAGGCCTCATCGACAGAGACTTATCTTGTTCAAAATGTGCCAAGTGGAGCTCACGTGAAATTTTACAGCTGTAGTAGCTATAAAGTTTGTAAAATTTTACTCTTGCTATTGTTCTAACACTGGCTAACAAAATTGTTGGTCGGCGATTTAAATTGCAGTTTAGAGAACAAATATCTATCAATCTAATAGAATTATAACTTCTTTTAATTTATTATCAGTTAATGTTTAGATAGTTCGTCAAAGGTTGTTGAAGAGAAGAAAACGATCAGATTTGCAGGTAAGGAACGCATGATGGCGCCTTCGAAAAGTGGTTACTACTATTTGCGCTATTTGCGCTCAGAGTAGTGCTATTAATAGTATTTGCGATAAAACTGCTGCCGAAGTTGTCATATGTGCTATATGAGCGCGAGCGACCGGGGGATTGAGGGGTACGGAGGGACCGATAGCGACTGAGCCGGGCGCACGGCGACACGGGGGGGGGGTAAGACACTCGGGCAGACGGATGGATTGAGCGTAATAACGCGCGGCGGACACGGGGGGCGCGTACGAGCACACACGGGGGGAAGCCGGACGGCTGAGG
>JASANF010009299.1:0-47874 GCA_030248245.1 Trissonchulus sp. WLG1_4
TATATGTACACATATTTTTACTGTACGCTCAGCTCATGTTAGAACTAGTGTATATTATAATAATTGTAATTGCAACTACACCAAATGCTACAGAAATGTGCTTTGCAGATACTATTTTTTGCTTTAAAAGATGTTCACTTCTTTTGTAAAAAACAAACATTCTGATATGACTTTTTTGTAACTCCGTTTGAATACAACCATGTTACAAATAAATATCCCATTAACTGTAAAATTAATTTACCGTGTATAACTGATGCTTTTATGATTTTACGTGTTCTGATCCACTTTTTTCTAAGTCTTCTTTATTTTTACAGGATACGGAGTGTGTAGACACCGAAGACGAAATATAAACATTCTGAAAAATATTGGAACTGAGGCCCGGCCAAACCACAAGCCGTATTCATTGCATACGACTTCGTCCTGCGACTGCCAAGTCCAATACGGATCAGCATTGCATGAATGGTTGAAGCAATAGAAGAAAGTTGCATTATAAAACATGTATTATTGGAGTTGAAATTATTGCATCTTGCAATTTGCATATTGACTGGTCAAACAATTTTAATGAAAATTGATTTTATGATTGTTTTCTTTCAGTTACCATGCTACATAGTTATAAAATTTTTTAAAAAGTTTCTATCAAACCTGTAATCTGTATTCCTTGTGCGTTTTTTCTTGTTTTAAAATTTTTTTTAATTTATTTGCATGGTAATAGTAAACTTTTGTGCGTACAGCAGCATTTCTATGGGTATTTTGTGATCTTACTAAACATGCCAGTGCCAATTTATTGCTTTGCTTTCGTGATTGTATTGTACAAGTTAAGTAAAGCCTGGTAAAACCAAAACCAGAAAAATTAATAAAAAACAAGCTTTTATGTTACATATTTTGTATGTAGTTAGTTTTTACTACAGTGGAAATTTACATTTCTAATCAAGATTGTAGCGATGTGCTTAACCAAAAATTAGTTTACTTGCAAAACGATGTTGAAATTTGAATTGCTTCAGTCAGTTGATGGAAAGAGCAGGTCTCGATTTATCGAATCAAAACGTGCGTCTTGAAAAATTTGGATTGAACGAAGCATTTTCAACGACAAAAATTTCGCGTCAATAAATCGGGCCCAGAAGTGAATTCGTTTGCGTAGCGGCAGTATTTCCGCTTTCTGCGTTTGTAATTATGTGAAATGTGGACATATTTTTTTCAAAATTCGAAAACGTTGCACGAATACATGTAATTGGAATAATGTAAAAAATAATTCTCTTGCATTATCATTATTTATTAAATGTTCATCCGATTCTGTTTCCGCAACGTTCCTGGCATTTAGCTTTTGTTTCGATATATTGGCGTCGGAAAGGGAAATTCCAGACTGGAAATCACTTTGCATTCAAACGGCTTGCAAGCAGTACAAACTCTTCTACCGTATTTCAAAGCGCAATAAAACATGCTCGCACGTTCTAGAAACAAAAACAAAATAAGACTTCACATTTTTTTAAAAACTAAATTTCATATTTAGAAACAGTTGATTTTATCAGAAAATCATCTTTATTATAATACACTTGAGGCGTACAAAGACATTTTAAATACGCTATTCAGTCATACAGGAATTACTAAAATAATGCGTTAAGATTATGTGGTTAATGACTAAATAGTCCTATTCGCAATTAGTCCTATTTTAGTAGTGCGCAAGGTTTTACAAAGTTTTAAAGAGAAATATATGTAGCACGCATTCAACAGTTTGCATATTGCCAAAAGTGTTAACTAACCATAATTCTTCATTTTGTAACGTGGCTAAACATTTACCTGTGGTATTCGGCACGACACGCTTGTATGGTACTGTAAGTCGGCACGTTAGATTTGCCACACAACAGCCCATAGCCGATAACAAGACATGACATGCTGGTTCGTCTGGTGAAAATGGAAGGTCGCACCAATAACCGGCTGAATATAAAAGCTACTGTTTTGGGATACAACATTAGCATGAGTTGCCGTATATACTCTGATGAGCAGAACCTGAAGACTGGTCTGCTTTTAAGTAAAACTTGAAAATAATTTTATTGCTAAAAATTACGTATCATATAACATATTGAACTAGTTCTATATCCATAACCATAAGAAAGCCATACGATTGTACCCATTCATAAGCGCCGAAAGTATGTCACAACAAAATCTATCCACAATTAATGTTACTCTACCCGTAAAACGTGCTGTGTGCAAACGTATTACACGTAATATTGAGAAAACACAAACTAAAATGGTTTTTAACGGGTAATAGCATTAAAACAACTCATGGATCACTTACAATAAAACGTAGTCCTGATTCCGTCTTCCAGAGTTTATTGTAGTAAATAATCCCAAAACAAACACTATAAAAAAACACAGAGCCATGTTATTCGTGCTACAAAAGCAGAATAATGAAGTTTGGAAGCACTACCGCATTAAAGTAATAGCGAGCATTTCACAAACCAAGATTTGTGAGTCACTAGGTTCATTGTTTGTATGCTGGTATTGTTTGAATAGTTTGAATTTTTAGTTTAAATTGTTGGTTTGTTTGATTTGTTTCAATTGTTTAAATTTGTAAAATGAAATAGGTTTCTTAAATAATTTTCTTTCAATGTAAATCAGCGGCTAAAATTATGGTGGGGCACAAAAATAAAAAAGAAACGTTCTTTCTACATTGCTTTATGTTACCTTTTTTAAGTAAGAAATGTAATGTGCAATCGCAACAGCTTGTACGCAGCATCCTGATGCTATTTTTTAACCAATTGTTTCATTTTTATAATCAGCAGAATGTATATCAGCTGAAAAAAATGGCTTGAAAGAAAATTTAACCTGTACATATACATTGTGAACGTTTAGAAAGGTTTTTCTGTGCTCCTGAAGAACTGTTTGTAATTTGTATATATATGTTAAATACGTCTCTAAGTGGACTGCACCAAATCAGATTAACTTAAGTCTGAGCTGGAGCTAATCTCCAGCTAAATCGATTTAGTTAAATCTCAGCTAAATCGCAGCTAAACTCCAGTTTTCAACTAAAACTTAAGCGCCAACTGCGCTAATCTTCACTGGTGCAGCGGACTTAAACCGATTTAAGAAATTTAAGCCTGAGCTAAATCGGTTTAAGCTAATCGTCAGTTAGTCCGATTTGGTGCAGTCCACTATCTGTATTCAAATGACAACATTTATTGACATTTAAATACTTCTGCACAAATCCTCCCAATAATTTTGAAGGTTACAAGAACAACATTAACAATTCGATCAATTATGAACAGTGATTGTGCTAAATTTATGGCGTTTTTAGTTTTTGCGTTTGAGAACATTAAATATTGCTTATGTTGAAAAGACAGTTTCCCCGATTTCGGAAGAAAAAATAACGAAATAATGGCGTCCAGAATTCCCACACCGGCGTTGATAATGCTTACCACTCCGCCACAGCCAAAAATCACGAGAACTGGAACAACACTTATAATCGACACTGATGCTCATTTGACCAGCGCGATGTTTCAAGGAGATGACTTTCATGGTCGCCTCTGACTTCAATGAAGGAATATCTTGAAAATCCTCCTTTGTGTTTTTGAAGTTTCTGTGAGCTCAGACGTTCTGTTGTTTGACACTACACACTTACATAACATACCACCTCATAATCAGTAGCTATCAGTTTACTAATTGACTTCGATAATGGTTCTGTGTCGATAATGTTTCTATGCCAAAGACCTTTCATTAATCTGCTAGGAATACGATGGCTAAGAATGGTAAGCATGCAGACTTTTTATATATTTTATTAGGTATAAGTGTTGCTACTTACACTTATTTTTGCTATTTATATTCATATATGTATGTGTACACCCTGCTTACTTATTACTTACGTATACTTTATTGTGCATGATCCAGGACAGTCACACATGTGACGGGGAATGCGCCCCAATGAGAAAAAACTTCTCTGCACTATAGTATCAATCAGGAACGGACAGAAGTTTTGGCTCAACAACATAAACGGACAGCAATATTAACCCTTTCGTGCAGGAACTTTTGCGCGGCCGCCTTAGCGGCCGAGCATACTTGATTCAAGCAATGCGCTGAAACCAAAATTGCATGTAAATCATGCTTACTTTCAGTGCATCGAACTGAAGGCTGCACTGGACACACAGCGGCTGACCATGTGTGTGCTGTGTGCGCGCGTGTGTTGTACAGTTATGCGCACCTGCAACTGTATGTGTGTTGGCGTAAATGAGGCTATAGGTATATAATGTTACAGTATATGTCGCAGAAGGAGGGGCTGATTTTAATTGTGCTAACTGGGGAGTAGGTACAAGGTAGATAGGTAGAGTTCGAAACCGTGTCTGCTTGACCTTGAATCACACCCGGTCATTTTATAACCTGCGGGTAGTTTTTGTGCAGGTCAATTCCTGACAAATAGTTTGATTTTGACATTAAATTTGACAGTTTTACAAATTAGTTGTTAGCAAAAGCAGCACAACTTTTAGCTGTTCCAATTTCAAGTTTTCAGTAAAAAAGTGACAAAAACGGGCTCAAGTTTTTAAAATCAGTTTCCCTCCTCGTCGTCAGTCATGTCTCTGTCGTCATGTTTAGTTGGTTCAAATAATTTCGACCCGTTGCCAAGTTGAGCACCACAGTATCAAGTGGGATTCATTCTGCATTGTACTGGTTTTAAAAATTCTGTGTTGGCCGCGCTATTTACCGTTACGGTAAAATAATACTGACTGTCATCGTTTCAAAAAAAGTATACGCTCGTCAACAAAAGTGCTTGTTCCAAATTTCACTAATTCCAGTCTGTGTCTGGGATTTGATCGTCACCACAGACTGGGCCTGCGTCACAAGGACAGCTTTGTGTCTGTACTGTCACGCCCAGCCACTCGGCCACCGGCTCGTTTTACTCGGACACTTAAGGTATTCTCGTGAAGGACATGAATCTGTTAAACATCAGGCCGACAAGTTTCACTAGTGTGAAATAGTGCACTTTGTTTCAGATGTAAGCAGTATACACGAATGGGTTAGTGGTTGTTTACTTTTTTGTTTGCTAAGCAACACTTTTCGTCAATTCTCTACTATAAATAGGTTTTTATTGGTAATTTATACTTATTAATGTGTACATTATCAATTAAAAATCTATCATTTTAGGTGATTCTCGCAGCTGCCTATTCCATGGTCTGCAATTTCACATTTCGTCGAGTAGTTTATTTTCCGGAAAGCGAGTTAGATGCAATCAGTACAGAAGAAACCGTAGAAATTGGGAAATGGGACTTTCGGGATAAATACCTGACAGATGATAATGCAAACAAAAAACCCATGATTTCAATTTTGGTTCTGGGAATTCTGCTCATTCTGATTTCTGCATTCTTTCCAATTATTCATTCCTTTAGCTATTTTTCTGTAGGCATGATGATGTTTGCTATTCGAAGACCATGGTTTTACCTCGCGGTTAGTTGGTTTCATTTTGTCAAATAATATGCGTATTTATTTGATCGAATAATATTAGCAAAACTAATACGCTAATCATACCTAATTGAGAGCAGTTTACAGAATTATACAACAAAACTGTAATGTATATATCTGTTTATCAGCTACAGCACGAATTCACAACGCCACAGTATCATCTATTACTGACAGTTGTTGTTGTTATTGTTGATGTTGTTGTTGTTGTTGTTGTTGTTGTTGTTGTTGTTGTTGTTATTGTTGTTGTTGGTGTGGTTAACAAAGTTTTTAAGGCTACCATCTTTCGTTTGATTGTAGATTTTACTATTAAATCTGTCATGGTATTACTTCAGGAAACAATTGCAGACACGCTACTTCTGCTTCTGATCGTCGTATTTAGTTGGATGTGTGGTAAATACGGCATGACTACACCAATGGAGGTAAAATCTCCTGGTAAAGAGCATTGGGATTATATGCGCGTGAATCGGACAGCATTTACGTCTAATGTGAACATCGTCGGATACTGGACTGTAAATTTCTATTGGATGGGAGCTGCTGTAATTCCAAACGTTAATTTACGTATAGAATCAAATCGATCCTAACGAAGTTATCACCATGGTTTCAAAAAATTTCCAATTTTTACTAAAATTTGACTGGAGTTGTAGTAGTAACGATTGGGACAATGTTTTTGAAGTCCCTTTTGCAATGAATTTGAAACTCCTCCATTTTTGAAATATCTGAATCGATAATTGAAACCAGCTTGATAAGGGGTGCTGTAGAGCTATATAAGTACTTTTAATAATGCTGCACAGACAAGAAACATACGAAGTACGAACCTATATGGTTTTAGCATATCAATTCAAAATTATAAGAATTTTTCAATATTTTGAAAGTCAATACTTTGGCCCGTTCCTCAGTCGGATTTCGGCTACGTAAACTCATAACTTTAATAAACATAACTCGTATGCAATTTTGTAAAAAGTAAATTTGTTCTCAAACTTTTTGAAAGCTTGTTTGTTTTTTCATTTAACATCTACCTAAACTGTCAAAAACACCAATAACAACTAAGATAATTATCACGTGATATTGTTTTAGGTGATCTTCGGTTCAGCCGCTCTGCTATCATTGATAATTATCGTATCAGAGTGGGCAGTGCAAGGTTTAGGCGTTTGCTGTAAATCATGCGCTGATCCACTCGGAAATAAATTTATGCTGAAAACACCAGGCAGAGAGTGCGCCGGAGGATTAGATGGGGCCGGTGGTGCAGCGGCTGCGGGGGCCGTTTCATACGGCGGTGGCGGTACAATGCCTGAGAAGGGCAAAAAAGGTGTGCGAGGCCATAGGTCCATGCCTACTGGTAATTTACGACCGCCAGCGGGAGCTTTGCCACCACCGGGAATTTCGCCACCACCGGGAGTGTTGCCACCACCGGCAGGTTCATCACCAGAAGTTCCGCCAGCAGGTTAGCAAAGAATTTTTATTACGCCACTAGAGGCACCGTTATTAGGTTAACAAGGAATTTTTTTCTTCCGCCACCGGCACCGTCATCAGGTTAGCAAGGAATTTCCTTGTTAAGTCCACCGCAACCGTCATCAGGTTAACAAGAAATTGCCTTGTTCAGCCTCCAGAGGTATATACCGCCATCAGGTTGGCAAGGAATTTCCTTGTCAATCAACTTGTTGTGATTTAACCAGTTTAAAAAAATATAGTCCCTGCCCCTTCCCCTACTAAGGGGGTCGGATACATAACAATGAAACCAACAAGCCCAATCTGCGGCAAAACCTTCATTAAGTTTCAAGGATAAAATTCCAAGTAAACTGACCAGAGGTCAGCTAAAACCTGTTGTGCAGTGCGCGACGTGACGTAGACGAGTCCAGAGTATAGAAACAAAACAGAAACACAGGACAAAAATTAATTATACCATAAATTAATTATTAAGCATATTATTAATTAAATTAATTATTAATTATGAATTATATTATTAATATTAATTATACGCACGAACCCTAACTTGCTAACTATGTGTGAAATACTGATATTATGCCCTGATGTTTTATAAAAAACTTTTTCTTGCAGTGTGGTAAACTGTTGCAAAATCATGTCTCTTGATATGTAAATGACTTTTTCTTGGCAAAGTCACATGTTGCGTTGTTTCAATTCATAACTGACAACTGTAAACAATCATCTGATCATTTAATGCATCTGATCAAGTTTTGTTGTTGCAGTGAGTGACTGTTGGCAACAATTTAGCCTGTGTCGCAACGTAGCTGAACAGAACAGTCTTAATACAATAGGCCGTTTTCGCTGACGGCTAGTTTCTGCTGCACAAGTATGTGACACACGCACAGTTGTTCAGAATCTGAAGTTGAACAAACGCACAAATGTATATGACACACGCACATTTCTTCAAACACGAAAGTTAAACAAACTGACAGGGAAGCAAATTGCACAGCGCAATGTATTTCTTCGAAAATCAAAATTAAAGACCTGTTGTGCTGTGGCACAACAGGAAAAATGGAGCATATTTCATCGCGTATCAGATTATTTTAGTAGTGTTCAAAAGTACCTACTCGTCGGAGTTGCAGTAATGGTGGTTTGCACATTGTAGTGCTAGAAAGGCCTATTCACACGACGGCGCATGAGCGGGAATGGCGCACGCTACGGAGCCTGAGCGAGCACACGAACGGACACCTGAGCGGGCGCATTCTATCGTTAGAATATTCACACTGCCTGCTGCTTTGTTTCAACACAATGCCGTAGGCAGTGTACTTGTGCGCCCATTAATGCGACCACTTATGCTCCATGACGTGCGCCATGACGGGCGCCATGCACTGCGCCACGGTGTACGCCATGCAATGGGCCATGGCGTGCGCCATGGCGTATACCATGGAGCAAAATGCGCCCTCGTGTGAATAGGTTTTAATATAGCAGCTCAAAAGTGGCTCAGACTTATAATACGTTAAATAACGCGACCATAACGCTGTGAAAGTTATACAGACCTTCACCATTATATCTGATAGACGAATTTTTTCTCATCCACCTCACAGAAAGTTTAGAGATATATATCGAGCATAAGCTTTCAGGATCATCAAAACATTCATCGATTGAGCAAGTTTCCGATTCTAAACAAGAAGGACCTGCCTCACCTTCAGGTAATTCAAATAGTTTTCACCAGTGGTTCATGAACCATGAAAAGTTGTAAATATTTTAATTGCACCATTTTTCTTGACGTTAGTAAGGAAAGTCCTTGTCACCTAAAAATTACTATAACTTTACGAATTTAAAACTGACTCAATACGGTTGTGGAGTCATTGTGTACACTGATGCTAGAACAGTCCATGCTGTTGTAAAGGTATAGGTTGTAATTTTCAATATTTTTTCATATTTTTTCCGAAATGAGTATGACTTTTTAGCATGAACTTTTGATCAAAGTCACTTGTTTTTGCAACTATGAATGTGACATGCGTAAAAGATGTGTAAGTTCACCAACGAGATCCAACATATGATGACTTTAGTTATGCAACTTACCGGTTTCGTTAATACTTTTTAACTCTGTGGAATAAAGTTATATCTTGTAACTCTGAGAAGTAAGTAATGTTATTCATGTCTCAATGTAGCACCAAAAACTGGTCAACCTGAAATGGGCAAAACTAAAGAATTGAAAGACAATCAGGAAAGTGAAAGCAGTTCCGAAAGTTCTACATATGTGAAGAAAAAGAAGCGAAGAAGAAAAAGCAGAAAATGATCATCCACTGACGAAAACAATACATCCTGAAGAAAACGAAAAAATAAAAAGTAAAGAAGCAATCGTATGCAAGTTTTGTACAATTGTTCGCACATTTGTTCAGCTAGATCAGATGATTCTCATTCTACCAAATTTATCTATTTAGTTTTTCGTCATTAAAAACTTCGAAATGCAACTAACTTTTCAAACAAGTAGGTAGCTTTTATTTCTGGACAACGAAAATCCAGGCTTTGAGTTGGAACCCGAGCATCTTTCGTCGATGCCGTGAGCTAATCCAAGCGTCACGGCATCGTTGGTCTGTCAGCTCCAATTTCTGATGTATATACCACATGAAACTTATAACAAGTGTTTCCTTTACAATACATTAAAATTAATGCCAGTATATTTTTGGGGTCATTATTGCGGTTACCTTTTCAAAAAATGGTTACTACACCATTTCTATTCAAACATACCAAAATGATTGCGTGTGTCGACTACAGTGCTTTCATTCATCCTTACTTTTTGTGATTTTAACTCACAGTGTCACTCCAAGTTAATTCTTTACTTCTGCTTTGCAGATACCTATAGCGGGTGTATACTGTATCGTATGTAAAAATTATGTTTTAGCGGCGTCAAATTTAGTAATTTAGATTTACACAGCCGTTACCGTCAATATTTGCAAATTACTAACATATCGTTTTACTTCCGCAAACTAAAGTATGGGTTTACCCTGTCATCTGTCGTTCACAACAAACCGTGCTTGCATTTTACTTATAACAGTTATACCGTTTGATTGAAAACATGACCTTTCTCAAGCAATCTCAAGTGAGTTTAAACTGGAAACATTTAGTTCACACGTCGACGAACTAGTTCCTTCTTGTTCGGCACGTTTTCTGCGCAGTCTTCGTTGGCGAAAATACAAGTAACTTTTGGTCACTACGGCGCAAGCAGCAAGGATTATAACGCCGCCTGCCGCGAACCCCATAACGCCAATGATAATCGCCACAAACTCAGGCGGCATGCCGGCAATAGTTTCGGGTTCGTCCCAATGTTCTTGTTTCACTCCTGCGTCGTAAAGGGGTGGTTGCTCTGAGGGCAACGAGGGATAGCACATGCTGGGTTAACTAAGCAGTTGTTGATAGAAATTATCAATATTAATGTTTATTTAGTAATAATAAAATAGGCGCTGCATGGCAGAATAGAAATTGTCATTTCCAATTTCAGCACCGAACTGGTTAAGGGATAATAACGGTAAAGAGCTACCAATCGCGGTCATAACGGATAATAAATACTAAAAAAGATAGTACTAATAAGATAAGTAATGCAGCATGAAGTGCTAATTCCCAGCAGCTCTAGGAATAGACTAGTATCCCATTTAACGGGCTAACATAGTTATCATGCTTATTTCTAAAATATTGTTTATGATTATCATAAGCAAGCCTAGTTAAATCCGAGCTAAATAAAGTTAAATATAGTTAGATAAAGTCCAGTTTGTGTGTGTTTGAAGTTTTCACATTAAAAATTTTTCTTGTCATGTAATTGATTCTCGTGAATTTTTTAGTGTTCAGTGACACATGAAGGGCAGGTAGGTACATAGCTCAATCATCTACAGTTAGTCTGCAACACCGACAGTCTTCATAACCAAATGAAGCTGATTGTAAGAATTTTCTGCAATTGAGTCGAACCACCAACCTTTCCAATTAAAAACAAATTTTCTACCACCTGAGCTAACTCGCTCCACACTGAGAGCTAATATCAAATCCAAGTGAAAACCATATGCTAATCATTAAGCAGTGTTATTTAACTTTTATGGTTGCGGCATGTCAACGTGCGTGAACTTATAAAGGCTACTATGTCTAATTTCTCTATTATAACTCGCGCTATGTAATTGCTCTGTCAATGTAGCGGAATGTCAGCTCTTGCTATGTCGAATCCAGCAGTATGAACTTTGCCAATGTGAATGAATGAATGTTTAAATGAATGAGGAGAAAGGTTCAGTAGCAGTAAATAAGTAACTTTCTGTAATACTGTCGAAAAAATATTTATTGACTGTCTAAAAAACTTTTATTTAAAATCTTTTTTTTTATCTTTCAACTTTTATCAAATGTTCAGAAAGCGCACGGCTCATTTGAGATGTGAGAGCATCGACATAGCGACAACACTGGCGTTGACATGGCATGGCAAAGCGAATCGTTTGACATGGCGACAGCAAATCACTTAACTAAAATACAATAAAAACCAAGACTTGATCTTTCCAAATTAATGTTCTTGTTCTTTAAAAACTGCTTTAAAAACAGCTTTTCTAATTTATTCTTTGCGAAAAGTGGCAAATTTGTTCAGAAGGTCAGATATACATATCATTGGCGAAAACATACACCTTGTTATGTTGGACCAATAAAGTAGCAACTTTTCGAACAAGATTTTTCATCATTTTCTGGTCACGCTTTTTCTTTTCATGCATGCTGAAGTTCAGCGTACATCAACAAACCAAGCTTTATACGCAGTGCTGCAGAATGTGACAAAACATTTTGCCTGCTGCGCCATGGCGCAGCAGGCTTTTTTAAAAGGACATGTGTGCAATGGCATAATTTCTGATTTCTGCACACTCTATACTAGAACCTTGAATTCCTACGTGAATCTATGTAGGTAGATCGAATTTAGTGTTAATTATCACTAGAAGGGTAGGTATGTACCTCGCTTATTTGCTACACATCAACAAATTGAAACTATGACTAAATTCTCAGCACCGAGGACTGCCGTAGAATGCAAAATATGCAGCTCCGGGGCGGAATCAAACTGCCAACACTCTGATCCGCAATCAGATACTCAATGGATGCTAAACGCACTATCATTTGAACTAACCGGGCTAGCAAAATCAATTAATTAATTTACGTACTAACAAGAAGCGACAAGCTAAACGGTATGCCGTGCAGGCGTACAATAACAGCTTTTCACAGTTGATTTAGTATTAAATTAAACTACAATACAAGTTATCAACAAATTGTCAACACTATTTCCAGTCTTAAATAGCTTGTTCATAATTTAATTTAATATTTTTATAATATTTTGCTTCAAAACGTGTTTACACACATATTTTTTTGTTTGAGAGGCTTTGGAGCTAATCAGCAGCAAATGTGTGAATTAAGAGGGCCGCGTAAAATTGTATGTATACACTGTATGTGCAGTTTTGCAATTGGTAGACTTCATTTGCATAGTTGAATAAAGTCTAGATTTGATTTGTCTTAGATTAGATTTGTATTGGTTTCATTTGACTCACATAGTATGGAAACATAGGATTCAATGGTATTATCTGCGTTTGTGAACTACAACAGAAACACATACCATAAAATTTACGATACAAAGTAGGTATGGAGTACAAACTTACTACGGTAAGTGTGGAATAGAGAACTAATTCATTTAAGGTGGCGCTCCGAATAACTTCCATAACTTTATTATCTTATAAGTCGACGTAGTTTCTAGCTAGAATGAATTTCGTTTAAATATATTGAAGCCTGCTACAAAGCTCTGTTTCTGAGTAAATTTCACGTGCCTGCTTCCTTGTTCTGATTTTTTCTCACCGATTGAAAACTTCTATTTTCGCTAAATGCGCATAATTTTTCAAACGGCATAACTGAGCGAAACTTTGTTCAAATTTTACGATCTATAGCTTAAACTGTAGGTAATAATGTTTCCGAGGTGTATCTTCTCTTATAATTTCAATCAAATTGTTTTGGCTCAAAATACACTAGTTTTTCTAAAATTGGTCAACTTGAAATCGCTGCAGAATTTCACCAAAAACAGAAATCAACATTTTCAAAGAAGGTACACCTGAATCTACTTATTTTCTAACTTTAAGTCAAATTTCACAATGAAAAACGACATAGAGGAGAGCTATCACGATTCAAAAAAGGCTATTGCCGATCAGAAAAATTTGAGGTTTGCCCACACAAACGACAGTGTCAAAAAATAGAGCGTGTTTTTTAATGCAAATAACCATTGAGAAAAGTTGGAGAAGCCAAAAAGTAGCTAACGAAAAATTAGCTTGAAAAATAGTACATTTTTGTCAATATCGCTCAACGTAATTTGAAAATTATTTTACAAATGTTTGCCTACACAAGCGACTTTTTAAAAAGTTGCAGTCACCTATTATCTGCGGAAAACCGTTATCAAAAGTAACAAAAGCCATATACAATTTTTCGGAAAATCGATTTGAAGATTTTGCCATATCAAAATTCAGGTCAAAAAATTAATTTCAACAAACCTACATGTTATGTATATCAAACGAAAGGTAATTCACTGCTGAACAACCTTTCTTCAAGAACAAAGACCTGAAAACGTGACTGAAAACTTTTACTGCCCAAAGTCAGTTATTCGGAGCGCCACCTTAAACCTGAAAGGTAGGCACCGGGGAAGGATCCTTGCCCCTTTTGGGGCCTACTTGTTTTTATTGTATGAGATTTTTTAATGATTAGACTGCATACTCCTGATAATATTCAAAAGAATATAAAACGCGGCACATTCCGTATTGCTGAGACCACAGCAAAGTAATAAATGTATGTATAAGTAGAAGCTGTAAGTAAAGTATTATTATTTGTAGAATCTTATATCGACTCTGGACTGGAGTGTGTTCAGGATCCCGCAGGTCTGAGAGGTGATTGCTGTTACGCGTTTCGGTGCAAAAAGTCAGTATATGAAGCGCATTTTGTCATAAATTAATGGTTTGTTAAAGCCTAAAAATTAATGTAGAAAACGCACTTAACCGCCAGTTAGTAAATCAATAACTCACATCAATAACACAGCATTGTGCGCCGTCACAAGTTTTGGCCAACAGACACGCACACACATTAGACAGGCACAACAGCGCTGCATCGACTTGCTGCCTGTATATTGTGCAATACTGCACTAAGGTAAGACCTGGGTATTTGCTCTGTTACAGAGCTTACCCTAATATCTAGTATACGCGGCGGCTGAGGCCGCCGCGTAAAAATAAAGAACTGAACTAGCATCTGCAATCGATTGTAAACGCTGTACTTCCAATACAAAGCTACAAGCAGAAAAGCGTAGCCTAGGGGTAATTATTTTCACTAGTATGAAATCAAAATAAATACATAACTTTTTTAATGTTTAGAAAAAAATGAACTATGGATTGTAAATTGAAAGACCTTTGAAAGATGCAGCACAAAACTTATATAGCGAATGCTTTTCTCCATTTATAATGCAGTATATGGTTCACTGACCTAAATAACAGTAAACATGTTATATATTCTATACAATTAAAAGCAGAATAACTGTATTGGATGCCAAATGTTTGGCTGCTCAGTTCTCACTGACCGTCGGAAGAGACTTCTCCACGTAGCCAGTAAAATTGTTAGCATAAAAATATTCTTAGCTCAATTTGGTTAAACGCAGTCCAAGAACAACATTCTATATCCTACCTGTATAATGAGTGTAGAATTATTCGTTACTACTTTAGTGAAATAGAACGTCTTAGACTGGTTTTGGCGTTAGACGGTCGTTATGCATTCCAGCGTAAGGTAAAATTATGTACAGTTGAGACAAAAATATTTGGTGCAGACAAAGGATTAACAGGAAACCAGGGAGACAATTGGCGATCGGCAGTCTGGGGTATCAGGTCTAATGCCGGAAAAGTTTGGCAATGTGTTTTAAAAGTTGCTCAGTAAACAATTAAACTTTCAGCAGCTGAAAAATATAGCCAACAACTTATAAACGGCCCATTTTGAAATTTATCTTTTGCAGTTTCAAAATTTTAACCTCCCAAAAAAAGCCGCTCTGCCTTCTTTTGACGTCATTGCGGCGGCAGTTGCCTTCCAAGTACGACTTCGCGACTAATGGCTGAGACGTCGTTTTAAGGTGGTCCACAAGCCAATCCCTATGAAGGCCCTTTTTTAGCAATAAACTTTGAAATAAAGCGACAAATGTGTTATGAATTGACACGGACAGGTTGGGAATAAGTCGGCGCCTATTTTGGCCAAAGGAAATTTGCTAAAGCAATGACTAATGACGAGGTAAAAAGTTACTAAAATTAGCCGAAACCTATTTACACCAAAACGACTGCTTTTTGTCAACTTTTGAAAGAAAAATTTCAACACATGATCAGGCAAAATGCGTAGCATGCGGTATATAGCTTATTCTTGTGCAGTTTTTTGTTTTAACTTTCGAGCTAAAATTGAAATATTATCATATACTATTTCTATATACTATATTATACTATTTCTATGTAATATGTATACATATACAAAGTTGCCAGTTCGTTGGCGCACGAGTATATACATAGGTAATTTAATTTAATGGTAACTTAATTTTTGGCGAAAAGTGACGAACAGTGGCCGGCAACTCATTTTACTACGGGCTAATTACCACTTTTGACCAAAGATTATAGTTCGTCACTTTTTCTCGAAGGATAAAACTAGTCGTTAAATTTTTTTACACTTACTGTGCAAAGTAGACTATAAATCCATAAATTTCTTTTATCGTTTTCACAACGTTTGGGTCGATCACTGATGACACAAAATGTGTCTAGGATTTTGCAAGAGTCTACCAAGCATGTATTTATACTTTAGCTGTTACTTTTATATCCATTTTAAATATTTACAAAAGATATTGTACCTACTGTTGTATTTATTTTGTAAAATTTTCAACTTGAAGAAATATACCGATAAGCAGGAGTTTCCCGTTTTAGTGCTCGTCTAGTGAATGTCAACACTTTTAAGACGCGACATTTAATTACAGCATCAAGCTAGAATATTTACAACAAACGCAAACAATACATTAAATAAAATAAATTGTTAAAAATAATATACATCATAACAAGTTCTTTTAATGAAATTTTACATTTACATTGATCACATTTACAGGTTGCTTGTGTAGCGTTGTTGATATTTGTTTTCTCATCGCAAATGATGATGATTGTTTTTTTATCATCGCAATGCTCATGTCATACTTACTGTATTTGCTTACACTATACAAACAAGCTACCAGATCGACATCGTACAGTAGTAGTCAATGACTGTTTACTGCAATATCCTGCTGTTTTAAGCCGTTTTTCCGAGGACTAAAAAACAAAAGTACCTACATAAATAGCTGAGCAACTCTTTTAGATTGCACCACTGTACAGTGTGAAAAAGTTAAACATTATTGATAAATAAAATTGAGTTAAATATTTAAGTTGCCATACTTCATCTGTAACAGCTAAAATTTTTGATGGTTTAGGTTAACTGTAATAACGTCATAAAACTTAACGTGACGTGAGTTTAATTATCTAGCACCACATGTCAAGTGTTAGTAGAAATTGCTGCTTTGTTACAGCGAAAAAATTTACGTCCTTTATTTTTCTAAAAATCTTGCCTAATTTGCACTAGACAAATTTAGCGTCAAACTATAACCAATGTCGTCAATTTCAATGTGTTTTTAACATTTTTAAATTAAAGTGGCATCCAGAGTTTTTAGAAGCAAACAGTTAAAAGAAGCATGCACTATATATGTATGACAAAAAATTGGATTGAGCGGTGCTGACACGAATTTGGTGAAGTCTGACCAAAAAACGATGAACACGGAGACAAAAAAAGCATGTGATTTCATTACGAAAAGAACAAATTGTATCCATCAAGAGTACAGCTACTATGTAGCTACTAAAATTACGCCACCTGTTTTCTATCAGTGTTGGACATTTTTTGGTCAATTTTTAATATAAACAACCCCCTCCAACCGGCCCCCCCCAACGCCCCCCCCCCCCACCGGCCCCCCCCGGCCCACCCCCACCCTCTCCGGAATATTTTTTTAATTTTTTACACAGTGCGATCTAGTGTTTTTTTTGCTACCCAAAAAAAGGGAAAAAAACAAAAAAAAAAAACCATACAACTTTGTCTACATACGAGAGGAGTTATCAATCTATCCTTTAAATTTCAGTGCTATTTGACAACCATAGAGAGTACTTACAGAACTGCCAACATAGGTACATACTATTAGTATATTTCTAGCATCCTAAATCAAAGTTGAGACGGTAAGGAAGACGGTACGCAGGAATATTCTGCCGCAGCTCGTTGTTTATGGGACGAGGATTTAGAAAACGGAGTTAGATCGGTGTTTTTGATCATTGGCACATAATTCCGCTGGTCATTGGTCAGGCTTTTCCGACCAACGCTGGAGAAAGCAGCCCCGGACGGAAGGACTGGTTTCCACATGCATTCGCGAATTTCAGGGACACGGACGGCATAAATGAGAGGGTTCAGGAAGGACTTGAGAATCATCAGCGCGTTGACCGTTACGCTGACTGCAAAAGTGACCATTGGATTGCGCATGGCAAAAGCACCAATAGTGTCGCTGAATTCACTGGACATCAGCAGAAACAGAGTTCCCGAGGGCATCCAGCCAATCAGAAACGAGCCCAACATAAGCAGGGTGGTGCGCATGGTACGCCATTTCATTTCTACCGACTGACTCTTACGATGTTGTCGTGCAAAGTGACGCTGAATTTTGACCAATGTTATTATCATGGCTAAATACAGTCCTGCCATAACAACAATGGGCAACAGCAGTAGCATGTAGATAACCAGGCGAAATCTGAGACCTGCCATGAAGCCTAAGCTACAGTTTGTGGTTTGAAATCCTTGGTTTGGTATAGCGCTGAAGCCTCCAATGAAGGTTATTGGTGGTACTACCCAAATGGCAACGTAGCAAGCAATTGAGATTATTTGCGATTCCCCGTTAAGAACCGCAAATCCGCGCGGTGTCGCGATAGCAGCATAGTGACTGATGGCAATCAGAAGTAGGTGCAAAATAGAAGTCATAATAGCCGCTAAACGAAACACTTCAATTACTAGAGCAACACAAAGATGATTCGGTATATCGATTTCCAACACAATCAATAGATAACTATTGACCATTAGCCCCGCGGCCAGAACCACAGAAGTCCAGCAATCAGCGGCTGCTAAGCCAAGAGTGATTTTCAGGATTACACCCATGGGTCGGCGGACCCTACGCGATAAACAAACAATATATAGATTTATCAGAAAAGAGCAAGCCGTCAGAACAACCAGAACGGGTACGATTATGCGATAATTCTTTACCCGCCATTCTCTGTGTTCTGATAGAGCGCTTAATATTTGGTCACTTTGATTATGTTTGAGCATCGTGGACTCGTTGTAAAACCAAGGGAATCTGGTAGGCAAACTGACAGTGGGGAACGGAGAGGACGATTGGGCCATTTGATTTAATGTGAGAAATAATCAAGTAAGGATTTAATTAGATCTGAAAACAGAAATTCGAAAGATTAATGTTTAACCGTAAAATCTCGTGGGCCGCATGTTCTGCGTGTCAGCACTGCAGTCACTAACTAGCACTTTAGTATTAACTTGCACATGTCACCATACAGTTGCGCGAGATCTCAACCTGGCAGTACTTGCATTGAATTTCTCAAACCTTTACGGAGAATGTCCCGACATTTTTTGCTTTAAAATTAAAATAAAGAACTTTTAAAAAATTTTGAGTTCTTGCTTTTTGGCTGGCTTCCTGCTCATCTTTGAAGCATCATACCGCCATCTGGGACAATTTTGATTTTCAAAACACCAAGGGGGGTTGTACCGATGGATCAAATATGGGAAGGAGATTGTCCCAAAATCTCAAATCTAGGGGGCACTGTGCATGACACATACAGCAATACTGCAGCAAAGACAATAGTACTGTAGATTTTGCAGACTATTTAGTTAGTGTACACAAATGATGAATTTCGTGTGTCAGATGCTCTTCCATGTTGTTCAAACCCAAAACTGTTACTGTTGTAACAATTATTACAATTGTAACAACTGTAATAATTGTAGCGCCGATCATCTACATTGTGCACACCAAGAGACTTACAACTGTTACAACTGTAACAATTGTAGCGGCGCAACCCAAAATTTTCAGCATTGTTACAATTGTAACAATTGTAAGCATAAAATGAATTAAATTTGAGATTTCTGAATTACAATTGTTACAGTTGTAACAATTGTAATCCCAAAACTAATATGTGCACTTTTCAAGGACGATCTTACAACAATTACAATTGTAACAGTTAATGGTTGTTCTTTCGAAAAAAGTAAAGCCACAAAACCGACAGTTTTTATTGAACATTGGCCGCCGTTTGAGCTGCGTCATGTAGGTAACAAAAAATACCACGTGTCTGATAAAAAGCATTCCAGTCATGTAACTGGCCAGTCGGAAGCCAGAAAATTAAATTATTCACACCGCATTGGCTTTTGTGGAAGATGTCCGTGATAAAAAATCCGATTGTTTTTTCAATTTGATAATTTGAAGATTTGATCTGATTTAATTGTATTTTTGTGACGGATCTTGCTAAATCAAAGTGACAAGAATCAATCAACACAAGTGAGATATCAGTCCTTTTACAAAAAAGTTAAATTGCATTACTCGTCTGCGCTAACTAAAGTAGAATTTGTATTGAATGCGGTAAGATACGTGCCTTGCAACTTGTTTAAACTGTCGTATCTTTGCATGTTTTATGAAGATGGAATACTTAAATTTTTTAAAATACAATTCATGGTAGATGATACCAAGAGTATATAATAGGGAAGAGTATGACACTCTTCCCTACCCTAGCTAATTGGCCGGAACGATGCTCCGGCCGAAATAGCCCTTTTACGCCTTGATTTCAGTGGGGTAACCGCTTCGAATCAAGACATGTCTTGATTCCGGGTGAGGGAACCCCCCCTCAAAGCAGGGAAGCGCCTTGATTTCAGAGGGGGGGGGGATGGTTCAGTCAGAGTTTGTGCTGATGGTCTGCTGCAACGAGGGTGGGTACCTTCTCCTCAAATCAAGACGTATCTTGATTCGAGGAGGAGGGTGCCACTCCGTGAAATCAAGGCGTAAAGCCCGGTTCATACTTGTCCTTAAGGACACAGGGACACGGACAAGGATAAATTTTGGTCAGCTACTGTTAATAATTGACATAAGCGTTCTGGCGAATTTTTTGATTACGATTTGCAAGTGACCCAAGCTTTATTCATGTGAAAAGTTGGCTTATTTGGCCATGCAGTTTTCTTGGAATTCCTTAAGGACAAAACGATAGGGACAAGGAAAAGGACGAGTATGAACCGGGCTTAAAAGGGCTATTTCGGCATCGTTCCGGCCGATTATCTAGGATATTGAAGAGTGTCATACTCTTCCCCATAATGTACTCTTGGTGATACATGTTACAATTGCAAAGTCAAATTGCATTGGATGTACAATGAAATACAGTTTTGATAAGATAACAAAAAATAAAACAATCACCTTAGCCTTGCATGCTCAAAAGTGTGAACGGTTATGTAAAGCCCAATTCATACTTGTCCTTATCTTTTTTCCTAATCGTTTAGTCCGTTTTTTGTCCTTAAGGAATTCCCTAACAGCTGAACCACCAGTTTTTTTGCATAAACAAATTAGTGTGCATAATTGTGCCAATTTCTTACAACATCCATTTGTGATTTGAGCTTGTCCCTGTCTTCGTGTCCTTAAGGAAAACTATGAACCTTAACAAGATGCACTGTGGTGGGTACTGCGTGTCGGCAGAAAATGTTGCCTGTCTAGCCACATTTTCCAAAGTCTCATACACCATTACTTTGAGCCTGAACAGACAGGAACGTGGCTCAATCTAATTCATAGTCGATTCATATCTAATTTTTTACGGACATGGACTACTAATCTATTAATTGAAGATCACACTCAAATGAAAAAATTCATTCAATTTGCAAAAAGCATTGACCTGAAGCATGATTTATATCAAGAGTACATAATAGCGTCTAACTCTATATAGAAGATTCTATATAGAGTGAGAAGCTATTATGTACTCTTGTTTATAGGCAGCTACAAAAAGTAACTGAACTACAAAAAGCTAACTGAACTATGTACAAAAAGATGCCAGGTACGGAAATAAAATTAAACTTAAATTTTTAGGTGAGACCTTTGCAAGTGTACTATGCTTGCAGGATCGGAAGTTAGGTCTCAAAACCTACCTTAATTTAAACCCAAAATTTTTTTTACAAATAGGCATTTTTGGAAATACTTCATAGGCTGACTATATTCTTCAAGACAAGAAAGAAAGCGAATCTGACCATAGCTGTGTTCGACCGCTTGAATCGGGCAAACAAGCAAATTAATCATTCGAGAATTGAAGCTGTGCCTGTGGGGCCGCACGTCAATATGCCCGGTTGCACTGAAAAAATCTGAGTCCTAAAACACGAACTGTGTTCCTTATGTTATTTTGCACCGTATGCCTTCCAGAAGTATAAATGCACCCTAAGGGCTCACTCTTTGCCGTACTAAAAACAATTTATTTGCAAAACTGCGCCTTTGAACCATTATTTGCAAAAAACACGAATTTTATCGTCCTATGACTAAGAAAAGCAATTTCAAATGAAATATTGTCTAGCCAAAAAACAAGTCAAAATCACAGAAACTGAGCCAAGAGTATAACCTCCAACCTAAAAGGACAAATTAATTTCAACTAGCCAATCCCAAGCGAAATTTTGCGGCCCGCAGTTATATGTTGATTAATTTTCCTTGGCTTAGCAGCTTTAGTTTTACTTAAGAGCTGAGTTAACTCACAGTATATAATATAAAACAGATTTTATATACTGCCAGCAGTTTTGACGAAGTTGACTGGACTTATTTTGGCATAGCTCTACTTATAGTTTGTCAGGTTATAGACGCAGGTATGATAAGGTAGTATAATATATTCATACAAGTATGACGACCTTTGGCTAGTTAGTTTACAATATTTTTGGCCACATATCTAGGGGTTACGATCAGAAAACGGTTCAAATAACACAGTGGCTACTCCACATGTCTTCATATTTTTTACAGTATTTATTTATTTTTTTAATGAACAAATTGTTAACACTACATAGAGACATAGACAAGCATGTTGACTAATATTAGCAGTTCAAAATGGCTTCAATGTTACATAAGCATAGATACTGATTTATTACAAATTCTTGCAAATAATTTATTTGAAACTCTATTCATGAACTTCTATTTCTGATCTTATTTTAATTCGGTAAAGAAATGGGACCTGAAAAATTCAACTATGGCAGGGGTCACTTTGCTAATTCAACAGATAAACCAATTTTCAGCAGTACCTACATACTGCAGCAAAGCAACTAATCTTAAAAAAAATATAATTTTAATGCAAAACGTTTTTTGTTCATTTATGTGAATTAGTCACAATTATATACACCAATAGAAGGTATAAAAGAATAAATCTTTTAGAAAAGTATGTATTTGCTGACCCGTAGACCCGACACAATCTCATCAAACCAACACAACCCAAAACTTGAGTTTCAATAAAGACTGACTGAAAGCTTTTAAGTTTTTAGGTTAGTCACAAGTTTAATCGAAGCACTGTGTGAACAGCCTTTGAACTATGTTTTCCCTACAACTTACTTCGGAACGTAAAGTTTGAAGTGGTCGCCAATTGTTCTTTTTAGAAAAAACAAACACTATAGTCAGTTTTGATGGCAAAGAAAACTCGTTTATGCGCTGCGCTTGAACTAATTGTGAGGATATTACAGAAAGTTGAAGCTTCACCTAAAATAGAATGCAATGAAAACATAGCCAGTAAAAACTATGTAAAGAGACCTACAGTGTGTTTTTATACAGATTGTTGTTACCAGAATGAAAGCCATTCCGTAGAGATGGCTATTTTACAAAAGTGTTCTAGCTTATTCCCACAGCTAATAGGGCATAATGTGCTATTGACCTTTAGTATACTCCGTGAGCACTTGTAGAGCAAGGTATACAGACATTCATAATTTTTATACAAAATTAGAAATTAAAATTCACTACTTTCTGAAATGAAAAAGGCATTGACGCACTAAGCTTTCACACTAATTACGTCAAATTTTATTAATACATGTATCTTGAAAAACTTTACAAAATCATATGAATGAATTACACAGGAGTATAGGACTTATTAATATGTAGACTACATAAAAAGCTAAACGACTAAATATTGTTTCTATTATCAATCCTGGTAGGTAGCATTCATGTGAGACCGACTAAATCCTTAAGCTGAACTACAGATTCGTTTTGCTCCTCTAATCGTTTTCAAGATAAATTGGCAATAAAAGAAATTTATATATTCCAATACCTGCTTTGAGATTCTGATACAGAAAACAAAAATAACAAAAATGAAGATAATGTGCGCTAGTTTAAAGTTTAAAGTCAGCTGGTGAGGCTGATCCAAAACGTTACTTCAACTTTTTGGGCTACATTATAATACACAAGCACGTATATATTTGTTTTGCGTCATGCTTTTAGATACAGCGTTTGTTACTTGCAAGCTGCAACCAAAAAAATCACCAGAAGCGTTTTTAAGCTAAACGTCATTTTATACTTGCGGATAGGTACTACTTATTATAGCATTGGATTGCCATGCTTGTCGATTTTGTCAACACATGAAAAAACACACATGATATCATGCTAAAGTTTAGACCTCAACAGGGTTACGCATATGTTTTTTAAGTGCCACGGCAACAGCGGTTTGTGCGTTCACATGGTTAATAGTTTGTAGGCTGTTTAAAAACTTAAAATTGCACTGCATTTGACTAGACTCAAAACTTCGTTACGATTTGAGCACTCAAAAAGCCGTTACCGAGCCGAAGTTACTCGCAAATCTTATAGGCTTTGCAGCCCGCCTGGCAAGGTTTTACACTGTACCACTGTAACCACTAATTTCTATTAAAAAATACTCGCTCTTTAGAATGAACAAGGACGTCTAGAGAGTAAAATTGAACCAATTTTCGACAGATATTGTAGCGACATGAGTACCAAGTACTATGAGTACATAATTTTCGACTATAAAACGCGCCACAAAATTCTTAAAGCGCTTCCAGCGTGTTTAAGATTGCATAACTTTTCTCGTATAGACAGCGGCAATGCAATGGACTGCGTTTTGCACTGTATGTATGCTATAGCTGCTGCTCTGTATGTATTGCTATAGCTAGGTACGTACGTACATTCAGTATATATACATGTGACATCTACCAAAGTGGCCAGGTTATCTGCAGCAAGGCTGTAGCCTATTGGTTAAGGTGTCTGACTGCGAATCAGAGCATTGTGGCTTCGATCTCCTCCAGTCTTGAATTTATTTATTTATTTACTATCACTGAAAATTTTGCGTAAATATTTAAAACCAAATTACAAGCAACTCATAGCAGTGTTTGTTGTGCTAAAAGTAATTGATACGCATGTGTGAAACATTCGTGCAGGTGCACTCGTGCGCTTCGCACACTCGTGCTCCTGCACTCGGAGTGTCACAGAACATGCGTACATATAAATCACTTATAGCACGCCACCCAGTGCCATAACCCATACTTGACGACCTACCAATTTTAAGCAATTAACACAGTGAGCAGCAGATTCAATGACGCTTTTGTACTATATATAGAGTTTGCGGCTGATGGCAAACGAGCATTCCAATATTATACGTAAATACTTAGTAGCTGAAGTACTAACTAGTGCGTAGTAGATTAATGGGTCCAACATGATGCTCAGTTAGTGAAGATCTTTTAGTCACTCAGTTTCTTTGATCTTAGTATGTAATTTAGAATCGGCCTAGTTTAAAATTGCATGGGACTCTGTACATAAGTACAGTACAGCACATTACAGTCATCAGCAAGCACCGGCAACATGATTTACAGCAACACAAACAGTTGCCAGGTGATCTCATATTTGTAAATCATTAGATTCTGAACCTGACGCCCTCACCTATGTTATTATAATCTGGCTCATACATCCAATTTATTGCTAAAGATCATGTTGAATAAGAAAACAAGTCAGTTCCTTTTTTCATCAATCAGAGTTTCAGAATCTGACAGCGAAATCTGATTAACTTCTAAAATAAATTACTTTATTAATATTAAGTTGCATAAATGTAACTGATAACAGTAAGCTTCCTGTTTCTCAAAAAACTTATTATTTACAACTTTATTTAATATGTTTTGTTGGAAAGTTGGCCAGTACAAATTCTATTTATTTGAACTCAAGTCTAAGCCATTCAAAGAAAAGGGAATCGTTTAGAGGTCCTAAATAAACACTTTCCAAGACTTGAAATGACGTCTAATTCAGGGTAATTTGACCAAAATTGGATTGTTATCTGTACAAAACATAGAAAAACATCTGAACACAACTATGAAAGTTTTTCTGGCATAATACACGCATATCTTTAATTTACACTTTAAAATTATACTATTTAATTTTACGCTAATATTTCATCACGTGATGAATACCCAATCGGGGGCCATAAAACCTGATTTGTTCATTCTATTCAGCTGAACTGCAAATTGTTTTTTGAGAAAGCTTAGATCTTTATATTTAGTGGCCAAATTTTGAATCTTCTGCCGCACAACAAAACCTATGCTTCCATAAGCAATGTGCAAATTTAACTTTTTTTCATCGTAAAAGTAGTATTTTCTTCGTGACCTCATCAAGATTTTGGGTTGCGCCGCCAGCAGTCAACTTTGTATGCATCAGATACAACAAATGTTGTACTCTATTGCTAGCCTTCAACTATGGCAAGCGCACGACTTTTGTGTTAGGGGGAGGTACATTATGCCTGAGCGATGACGCAATTTTTTCACAAATTCTCAACTTTGAGCGCTTATAACGCAAACACGGTGCGTCCTAGACAATTAATCGACTCAATATGATTTGTGCACCATTCATTTTTCTATCGAATGGTGGTTTCGCGATCTCTCTACGATGCACGTAACTCGAGCAATGATCAAAAAACTAGAAGGTGTCAGAATCAGGCTGCCTGGCGCGAGATGCTCTGGGCATTAAAGGGTTAATATTACGTTGCATATATGTAACTGATAACAGTAAGTTTTCTGATTTTCAAAAAACTTATTTAAAACAATTTAATGTAATGAGTTTTAATGGCAAGTGGCCAGTACAAATTTGCTTCTTTAAAATATGTTTCTCTGCTCTTTTGGAATCACGAAATATTTTTGACACGGTTCCTCATTGTTAGGGTATATCTGTGTGTGCTATCTCTTTCAGGTCATGTAAAATCACGCATTTCGAGTATCGAGTCCGGGTTTAGTTAATAGTCAAAAAGTGAAAGTGAAAAGTTTTTTTTATCAATGAGATAGCATTCAGGAAGTGATCCGTAGTTGCCCCCTGACACCAGAAAATGCAGGCGCAGGGTTGAGCTAGGCTTCTGAAACAA
Organism: Trissonchulus sp. WLG1_4; assembly: GCA_030248245.1. Classification (NCBI taxonomy): domain Eukaryota; kingdom Metazoa; phylum Nematoda; class Enoplea; order Enoplida; family Ironidae; genus Trissonchulus; species Trissonchulus sp. WLG1_4. Next base: position 26,370 of record JASANF010009299.1, read on the forward strand.
GGTATAAGCTCAAACTGATCCCCGGCCTTGGTGTCCTCCCAAATCAGAGCGTAAGAAAACCGCTTGTCCAAGCAGTTCAAATTTTAAATCTTTTGAGACCAGTTCAACAAATGAAGTTCAAGTAAAAGCTATTGGAAAGGCAATCTTTGAGTTACATACAAGCTGAATCAGCCAGCGAGAACTTAAAAAGTGAGTGTGCAAAATTATCAGTAGTTAACGTTTATGAGTGGATATTATTAGGACAACTGGGCTGTTTGTAGAAGTAGTAATGTTAGTGTCTCAATTGTTTGTGCTTACGTAAGCTGAGAGACGATCGTAAGAATCTTTACTAAACTAGCCATCAAAGGTATGTGGTTGAACTAGGATCCAACAAGTGATCCAACGCCCTATGCTATATCTGTAGTTTAGTCTTCTGAAGTGATATGTTATTGCTAAAGACTTGTGACAGTAAATGTGACTGTCAGTCTGTTAAATTGATTCGGACTTCCACATTTATCATGAAGCTTGTCGGTTCCTTTTTCGAAGGGTCGAGCGCGAGCCCCCGCAAAAATTTCTCACCTCTGCTACCCCACTTGATTTAGTTGAGTCGATATAAATAGGAATTAGGGAAATCATTGAACCGTATCAGCAGTACGTAAACGTCATAATACCCGATCGCAAACGTATGCTTTTCAGATTGTCAGTATTGTGTATTGCTAGTAGACTCAGAGTAGTTTTAAGCAAGTGATCGTCAGTTTATTCCGTGTCGAAAAGTAGTTCTCGCATAACACAGCACACCGAAATCGTTTAACACCCCCACCAACCAATGGGCTGGTTAGCTTTCTATAGCTAGCCTGTACTAGACTGACTGACTCTATTGTATTCTGAGGCTTCTTTTTTTAGCCTTACAAGTCTTGGAATTGTAACAATTGTAAGTGCAAAACGGGTGATCAATTGCATATTTATACTAAAAAATCTGTGACAGTTTCACAATTGTGCGGTGTTACGTATACAACTAACCTAGGGCAAAAAAGTTAAACTTTAACTTCAACTAAAACTAAAAAAGTTAGGGGTCATACTTTAACTTTAACTTTAAGTACAAAAAAGTTATAGGTCTTACTTTAACTGTAACTTTACTTAAATTAAAACACCCTTACTTTAACTTTAACATTAAAGTTATTTAAAAAAGTTACATAAAAGTCATTGATTTTGGGCTTAGTTTAACTTTAACTTAAATTCACACCGGAGCCTTACTTTAACTGTAACTTTAACTTAAATTAAAGCCATGGTCTTACTTTAACTTTAACTTTATCTTAAATGAAAATGGTCTAACTTTTTTGCCCTTACACGGTACTTCAATCATCGAACACTCATGGCTTCTGTATTACCCGCAATCACATTATCACAGTGCTTGTCAACTCCTGAAGAGACAAACAAATCGCGAGTTTTGTACCAAATGTAGCTCACCCTCAGGTCTTAATCAATATAGAACCGTCTAACAATTAATTGCGCTGCCCAGTTTCACACACCCCTGACCCGGCGCATTCTCCCCACCGTCTGTAGGTACTCCCGTGCAAGACGTATATATAACTCGCTCGCATAAATTTAATACAAATACTGTAGTTACTGTAGCGACAAGACAAAACAATGAGAAAGAAAATTTAACCATATTACAGTTAACATCAAAAAGTAAGTGTAAATCTTCTGAAGTGAAATCTATCAGAAAAAAAGTTTGCCAAAACACAAGCCTGAATGGAGCTGTCACGAACTTTAGCACAACCTCGAGTTATGTTTGAAATGTTTAGATCAAATTTCAAAAAGCTAAGCAACTAAATAAACAGTTCCAAGTTTCCAAAACTATAAAAAACATCTGGTTAAAGGTCCAAGTTAAAGTACTCAAAGTCAATTGTGTTGCGTATATATAGTTATGTTATGTGTTAAAAAACCTACCTCTGAAAAAACAAGCTTATTAATTATACTGATACTTATTTTTTTGCTTACACCTTTTAATAAGTGAAAAGAACAAATTTCGGTAAATGCAAATTGAGTGTTAAACTGACATGTTTTGTTCATAGCCTAATAGAAATACATGACAACGCACACATTAAATGGAATATCTTTAACATAACATTAGATGTTATGTAGTTTTGTGTTACTTAAGTGGCGATAACTATTTTGACTGTATTTTAAACACGTTCTGAAGTAAATTTTTGAAATGGTGTTAAAATTTTTGATCAAATGCGTATATTGTTATTTAAGTTTCCTTCGTTGCCTAAAATTTAGGCTAACTGTCGGTCATTGATCATTCATGACACATTATCAAAGCATAAAAACATTCACTGAATAGTAAAATAAAAAAGTAAAATTTGCTTCTAAAAAATTTTCGTTCACTGTTGAAAACATTGTCTACTAGAAAAGTTTCCTAATATTATGTAAGTTTCAACGTAAAAAGCTTAGCGAATATCTGGGGGCCGACCGCTCTGGAAGGTCCCATCAGCAGCATCCTCAAAGAAGACAATACTCTGTACGTGCACTTTTGTTGATTTCGTAAAAAAGGGAGCGATCTTTCGTGGTAATTTTGTTTAGCCGAAGTTAATCAATGACATAATGTCTTTTACAACTCTCTAACATATTTTATAAAGTTCAAGCTCCAAGGCATTTAGTGGTAACGGCGGAATACTTGCTTACCAGCGGACGCGTTGCATACCACTGCGTTGTCAGGTGTTTGAGCTAGAAGGACATCAGTTCAAAAAAATTGAACACAATGAAAACTCATTAGCGGTCCAGTTTTTCATCAAGATCGCGCCTACTTTGACGATTAGGCAAACCATAATTGTATGGCCTCAAGTTACACTGTCCCTGAATCATTGTGATATACTAGATACCATGCTTGACCTTTGTGATCACGAGTAGACGTACGTCATTTTTCGTCTATATAAGTAGCCATGCTACAATTTTCTGATATGTGCTAGTCCTGTAACCGCCCAACATCTAGGAGTGCACCCAGAGATTTGTTGCACTCTCTAAACACACATTAAGGTAGCGCTCAGCAACAAAACTCATGTTTGGCGCTCAGCTCATGCAATAAATGGCAATACCACTTTAATTGCATATCAAACAGACATAAAAAACCTATTTACAATACAGTTCAGCACTTTAATATGAATGTGTCAAATTTTATGACCATGTCGAATTTCCTATTCACACTAATTTTGTTTTTGACCTAGCTCAGCGGAACTTCAACCGATTTTGATGATATTGGTATCAATAGAAAGATCGCTCAAAAATCTAGACGTGATTGGTCTTCGATTTTTCATTTTTATTTTTGATTTTGCAAAAAATCGATTTTTCAAAAATCAGTCGTGTTTGAGCGACTACGAAAAGTGCTGCGGGCCAAAATTTGAAAATCGAAAAACTTTCACGTCTGCATTTATATTCTTTCTTTCATTGTGCAAATTTTCATCTCAATCGCAAACGGCAGCTGGGACCCAGGTCCAAAAAAAAGTAGTCGTTTTGCTACGCAAAAATGTAAGGTTTGCCCACACGTTTCACTTTTCAAAAAATTAGACCTTTCCTAGGACTGCACATTTTCGTTGAAAAAGTTACAAAAAGCCATACTCAATTTTTTAAGAAATTAAATCAAAAATTTGACATTTTTGAAGATTTATCAGCTTTTTAGGTTTTTCATTTTGGATTTGCTATTTTGACAGCTAATTAACTCAGCGAAACTTCAACGTATTCTTAAGTTTAATACATCAATTTAATGCTAAGAAACTGCATATTTCAATGATATGAGTAATCATTTTATATGGAAACAAAAATTTATTTGATACGGCTACAAAATTGTCCAAAAAATTTAAAAAAAATTTATTATCACAATATGCACATCAAATGAAAGCTATTTTCATTTTGAACAACTTTCCTTCAAGACATTATGGTCAAAAATGTCGCTGAAAAAAATTAAACGCCAAAGTCGGTTCCCCTGAGCGCCACCTTAAGCATTAGCCTGTTCGACTTGGCGTGCACTCAGAGATTTGTCGCACGCTGACCAGAAGTAAGAAAGAAGGAACCTGAAAAAGAACGGGAAGAATCGACCCAATAAGCCCTAACCAGCAGGATCGTCAGCCAGACGTCGTAATCACTCATCTACGGCTGCTGCACAACCAGGTTGAAAAACCCAAGCAGTGACGCAAAGAATGTACGGACTACGTACAGTTATACAGTTGCTGTATCTAATTTAGGCATGTTCATTCATACACACAGATAGATGTTATGGTATATTACAATGCAGTCATCTAAAACATTGTCGTGTAAGGTAGCGTAGCCAAGTGGGCCATGGCCTGGCTGAGTGAGACGCCAGACATGCGTGGGTTCGAATCTTACCGCTACCTATGCTTTTTCTTTTTACATGTTGAGGCCATGTGACAAGTCTGTTGTATCATGGCCAGCACTGACACTCAGAGATTCGTATGCAACTCTGCTTGAAAAGCCCTCGTGCAAAGCACTCGTGCGCTGCGCGCACTCGTTCTTTCCACTCGGAGCTTTTCAGTGCATCGTGCATACAAACCTCTGAGTGCACTTGCAGCCATGCTACGTGGCATTAGCAAACAAATGACTTCAGTTTAGCATAAGAACCTGGAAACGTATACGCGAAGTGAAAGGTACACCCCTTAGCGTAGGATTTGAGCGCGCGTATATAAACATATAAACATTCTAAACAAACAGAAGTGAAACGAATTTACTGAATACGAATTCGTTTCGAGAGTTAGGGATGTCATCACAAATTGCTGCACCAAATTTTGTTCAAACTTGGCACGAAAATTTACCTTACGCAATACGTACCTCTAGATAGTTAAACTATAAATATAACAGTTTATAAATTTTCACTTAACAAATTTAGTACAGTGACAAATTGACTGATTTCTAGAAAGTTTCAAGAAAGAAAAGGGACTGCCCACTGGAAAGTTTTGCCTCGAAATCAAGACAGGCAGTCAGAGATAGTTCAAAGTCAAGCCAAAGCTTTAGGTTAGTGCAAAATTGGGTAAATCTGAGTAGAAAATTGCTTATTATTTTAGAATTGAAAGCTCAAATTTCTCTAATCTCCTTCATTTCTTTTTCAGGAATTATGATCTGTTTAGCATTATGTAGGTGCAAAATGACGACAATGGTTTTGACACCAAAAAAATTTTGACAGGTTTTGACAAAAAGATGAGTGAGCACTGAGTTTGAGGGGATCCAAAAAAAGCATCCCTAATGAGAGACTGAACTAATGGCGGGCGTCCGTCTCTGAAGCGCTCATTAATTTGAAGCTGACGCGAACTGTAATTATGCGAGCGATTTCTTTGAAAACACACCTTTCCTGTCATCAGTTTGCAGACCTCATAGAGCGATTGTGCGTTCGACAAAACTTTTATTGCCTACCGCTGCGAAGAGTGATTTTGAAAAAGATTTGTTTTTGCAGAAACTGCCGTCTCACTGAACAAAACCTAAAGCATCAGATTTATTAAAGTTTTTCGGCGTCCAAACCGTATGTAAATGTCATAGCAGAAAATACGTACAGATCTAAATTTTCTTCAGCTCATTAGGTGTTGTTTTCAATGAAAATTTTCATTTCGGATGCGCTTTGAACAAAAGATCTGTGCACAGCAGGAACCTTTGGATTTTAGTATATTTATAAAATTGTCGAATATGCATTACATATGGTCATTAAAAAGTTGCTCAAAATGAATACAGAAATAAACACGAGAAATATGTGAAACTTCATCGTTTAGAATTCTACCATTCTGAAACAAGCGACAAAAAATGATAAAATAAACAGCGCTGATCTAAATTGATATGTGTGACTCTAAATCTTCACATGAGCGAAAAATTTACAAAATTCGTTGACAAGTAAACATTTTAGCTGTCGCTTGGGTGCTGTGTCCGAACTATATTACTAGTTAATAATGGCAATTATTTATGTTTATTATTATTATTATTATTATTACAAGTCTAGTGGGTCTAGTTTAGACTAGTTAGACAAAATCAGGAAATGCCTTCATGTTTTTAATAACGTTTGAAAATTTCACTTTTTTCAATTTTGAGCATTAGGGCACCGACAGTGAGATTTGATCACACATGGTGTGATCTACGTAGTCAGTCCCTTTTAGCCAAGGTTTAAGGGGCATAACTCTTGACACCGTAGTGGTACGGCGATAATTTTAGCATCATTTTTTAGCAAATTGTCTGAGCTTTAAAATGATGGGTGACATGACGTCGTGACGTAACGTTAAACGTGCGTCAAAAATTATTATTCAAAATTTTGACGTGTTTTTGGGTATTACGCCTTCATGTAACATATCATTTGAAAGTGCCAGAATTTGTCTTTCACGTGACCATATTTTTATGATTTTACGACACTCATAGCAAAAGTTACGACCCTTTTTCTGATTAACCTAAAAAAAACTAATTACGAAGAGTGGCCAGTCGCGGAGGATTCGCGGAGTAAAAATAACTCCAATTTACGCCCTGGTTAAGAGATAATTACAGCTCAGTGAGTAAGACGAAGCGTTGGCGTTTCTTTTACATCCTTAGATGGACCCGATAATAAGTACTGTGTTTTCATTAGCAACGTATTAGACGGTGCTGGATGCAACAAAAAAATAACTCTGCTTTACGTGGCGTATAACTTGGGAACCAGACGAGTACACGCGAATTGAAAGGTAAACGTCTGAATAACGAAAAGTTCTAAACGTATCACATGGGTTATAATGTTGATCTTGGACTGCGCTTAACTAGACTGAGCTAAGACTCCCAGTATGCAGTTTACACTAAGTAGGTATCCTAAAATTCAAGTTGTGTCAAAATTGTTGTGCAGCAAACGTGTTGGGTAGATTTCACCACTGTGGTTTTTAAAACCTAAGGTTTTACGCACGTTTTTATGTGATTTGCACATAATGTCATTACTAAATATAGCCGGATTTGTTACGAATTCAGTAATTTTCAATAGCCATGGTTCTTTCAGTAATTTTCAAAAGCCATGGTTTTGCTTAGTTCAAATTCAGCACAGCAGGTTTTGTTTTGCTGAAATTTCAACTGAGCAAACACCATGGTTTTGGATAATTTACTAAATTTGCAACGATTCAGGAACAATTTGGAATGAAATTATATATGTACAAATCATATGAAAACGTACGTAAAATCATGGTTTTTAAAAATCACCGTGGTGAAATCCACCCGTAGTACAGCAATTTTTCGATGCAAATTAGTCATTCTAGGTACGTCTCGAGAAAACTTCAATAACAAAAACTCAATTAAAATTTGCCGAAATGAAAATTTACACTTTTTTATTTTATTAGCTGTAACAGCACTTCAAAACTCATATTAAGACACCCGCTGGCAATATTAGGCTTGCGGCAGCAACGAAGAAAGTATCGGCTTATGTGCAGAAGAGTGGAATTGGATTATGAAAAGATGTGAGGTGACCAAAACTTTTACGTTTTAAAAGTGTACAGGAAATACAAAAGTCGTGATCGTTTAAGCTGTAAAACTTTTTTAGCATAGCACAATGCAACAGTTTTCACTGCTTCTTCACAATAGGGCACGTTTTTCTCCTTGGTTACGTTAAAATAGGTACGCTGAGGCGTAATGTCTTTTTGTGCTTTGTTTGACTTAGTGAGTTTAATGACAGTTTATTCAATTATATTAACACCAGCATGGTAAATTTATTTTGCAGGGCGCGTAGTGTACTTTAATTTTTTGAAAGAAGCGGTGAAGTGTGCTATGCAGAATCTGCTCCTGAGGAAATTAAATTTCAGCACTCCTGATGATGCCGACTAATTTTCGGCTGCGTATAACAGAGTCGAGTCAAATTTGGTAATAATTGTGACTCCGCAAATGCGCACCAGAAAAGTCAAACCAACCGTAATTCTACGGTACATGCTACGGATGTCTACATGATGACAACTGCAAGATACCCAAAAAAACAAGACCAAACAAATTGAATTGACTGATGGCTACTGGTTAAGCCATGCGTGATCGAACCTAATAACAGCCAAACAAGCCTGACATGGATAGCCAGCCAAGACTACGCAGCATCTGATCTTATAATGCTCTAACTCAAAGCTGAGTTTACAGATCAAAGCAGCTTATACCCACACGTCCGCCTGAGGATCTGTTTAAAAGTAACTAGTAGATAGATGCATAATTTATTAAAATATACCTTTAACATAGCTCACGCTTTCTGGTATTTTGCTGCTTTGCACGTTTATAGCTGAAACCTCCCATGTTCGAATGTCCCAAGTTCAAACAAACTAAACAAACACAGACCTAGGAACGAATTGAGGGTTCATTCAAATTTTCGAGGTGCCGTATTTAATTTTACAATTTAGTTGCATACACATACATGTATGAGGGGGGGGATGGGGGGGGACCCCCCCCCCCCCCCCAAATGGGGGGGAGGGTCCCCAAAATTTGGGCAAAATTTAGAAAAAAATGGCACTTTTTGGCGAAGTTTTTAGAAAATTTTGCTAAATTTAAGGTATTTTTGGTCAATCCGGGGGGGAGGGTCCCCAAAATTTGGCCGGAGAGCCCCCCCCCCAAAAATTTTGACCCCGTTACATGTATGTGCATACATATGTAATTGTCTAAAAAAACAGTAAAACTAACTGTACATGTCTAAAAAACAGTAAAACTAACTGTAGTTGTCACAAAAAACAGTATTTAAAACTAGCTAATTTACGGTTAATTGTAGTTAATTATAAATTTAGTTAAATAAGTTAAGGATCTGTGTAGTTAAAGTGAACAGTTCATAATTGTTATTTTTGACCGGAAAACAAAAATTTGCAAACCTATAACGAAAATTTTTCTGACTGGTGAAAATTATGAATTTATCATTTTTGACATGTCGGGAATGAAATTTATCATTCTTGTCGAGGAATATTTTTAGTTTTGCATTTTCAGACCGGAGGCCCTTAACGTGTATGAACAAACCTCATTCACTCTAAAATACAAGCTGCGACGCTTTTGAAAATATTTGTTGCCGATAAAAATGTCAAACTCTATTAATAAGAATATAAGATTAGTTTTAAAGAACCTCAATTCGCGTACAAAAATATCTATAATGAGATCAAAATATAAGTAAACAGATGTCAGAAATATCAATCAAAAAGCACGACAAAAATGCTTCTGCAGCAAACGTGGTCAAAAAATAAATCTGAGTGCCACTCGCTTACAAACAATGGCTTAGGCCAAGAAAATTGCGTGTCAAGCTATAGGTGGCTTTATTCCACAGACATTCGCACGTTAAAAGTCAAGCGGACTATATACCTCTTTTTGAACTAGCCTATTGTTAATTTCACGATGATTGGAACAATAAGCAGCACAAGAAATACATAGCACATGAATAATACAAAATCTAATTTTGTTCTTTTTTATCTCAGCGCTGTGTTTAAAATAAAGTATTTCACACGAGGACGCAATTTGTTGAACATACATATATATGCCACGTCGCGTGGCGCATTTCATAAAACGTCCCGTGGTACATTTTTAAGGCTAAAAAATTTAACGCCTCCTCCATGTAATTTTTTATAAAAATATTATTATATGCATTGATTTGTTAACTAAATACATTTAATTGAAGTCCAGTTCCATCAGGTTTGGCGAAAAAATTAATACATATGCCCTTATTTGATCCTGCTTCTTTTCGTGAACAAGTTTGGACTTTATATTGCAGTCATTCTGATGTATTTATCACCGCAAATTATAATCAACAGTTGAATTATTTAACTTGCCAAAATTTCTAGTTATTAGTTATTTACTTAAATTTGTTAAGAAAAACAAAACGAACGCGCAACGGAATAGCAAATATGGTTTCTGTAAAAAACAGAGGGACAACGCATAGATGCAGAAATAAACAGTGAGACAGTAAAGAGTAAAAGTACAGTAAACGCAAGACGGAGATACAAGCAAGAGTACATAACAGCACATAATACTCCTGTTATGTACTCTTGATACAACCCACCCACCCAACAGATGAGCTCAGACTGGTACCTACTCTTCGTATAGAAAGAATATTAGCTACAGGAAGGCCGGGAGACTGTATACACGCGTACAAAATAGTTTGAGTGTGTTACATTTGGAGATGCAACTTAAGTAATGTCATACTATGTACAATAATGCAAAACGTTAGCCAAACCAATTACGTTAATTTTTCACAGCAGCTCACCAAATTTTGTATGTGTCCGTGAATCTGTTCTTTCAAGAGCAAGTATGAACTGGGCTTAAAAAATTATTACAAAAAATATAATACCATTAAGCCGGGTTTACACGAAGCAATTTTCACGCAATTTCCACGCAATTTTCAAGCAACTTCAGTTGCGTGAAAATTTTTGGGACAACAACAAATTTGTTTTTCCCCCATTTTTCACTTTCCCCCCAACAAAAATTCACCCCCCCTGCCCCCGCCCCCCCCTTCTCCCCCCACCACCATTTGCCGTTGCCGACACCCTACACAAAACACTCCCCTTTTTTTTTTTTTTTCTTCCCCCCCCGCCCGCCCGGGGGGGGGGGGTTTCTTCCTTCCTTTTTTTACTTTTTTCCTTTCTTTTTTTTTTTTTTGGGGGGGGATTTACCTACTCGACTCGATACATTGTGACCCACGATAACCAAACAGAAATCCTATCAACTGAAAAATTACCCAAAAATAACGGAGTACGCATAACTTTATTGATTGTTGATTTTATGATTTTAACGTGCTTGTTTGGAAACCGCGTAAAAATAAGGCATTAAATGTTTAAATAGGCCGTCTTTAAAGAATGTTCTTAAACGCGAAGGGCAAATAATTGTTGTCCCAGCAACAAACAATTTTTAGCAAATTTCTTCTCCATAATTACAGCTTTTATCACCATTTATCAACAGTTTCTAATTCCGGTATTCGTGGAAAAGTCTTTAAATGAAACAACAGAATACATCGCGTGATGATGATACATGCATTACATCCCTAAATTTTTTCAATAATTAAGTAGATTTTGAAATTATTCAGTAAGTAGCCATAACATGTAACAAAGTTCTATACAATACAACAGAAAATGCAACAGTGGACTACATCATTTGCCATAGAGACTCATGTAACTCTTCTGGTTAACTGTAAATAGCAGGCGCAGAGCCCCACCGCTACGTACCACAGCTCAGATGGCTAAATTGACTGTACATCTGCGGCCTAGAAACGCAGTTAACCCTTTTCTTCCCACAGTGGCTTTAAAACTACTAATTGCACTATGTCACACTAGTGAAACCTGTCGGCCTGATGTTTCACAAAATCATATCCTTCAATCCGAGTGAAGAGAGCTGGTGGCTGTGGTCTGGCGTGACAGCTGTGTCACAAAGTAGTCACTGGGAAGCATGCCCAGTCTGTGGCAGCGGATCAAAGCCCAGCCAAAGCTTGGACTTTAGGAAGAAAAGGCTTATACTTGACATATTTAAATAAGTCAACACCGGCTGCTAAACTACACAGTTGGATCTCAAAAACTCTTGGCAAGTTTGTAGAATCTCACAGGACAGTAGCAAGGCTCCCTAAAAATACCCTACAATACTAAAAAACTTAAATTCAAATAGAAAAAAAGAAAGGCCAAAAAACACTAAACAAACCAAAGTGCCTAAATTAAAATAAAAAGTGGAGTGAGTGAATTCAACCTGTTTAGTATATATATTAAACCAAGTTTAGCTACACCTCCACATAATGCCAGACGTTTCAAGAATTAAATTATACATAGTTTGCTAAGTTTTTGCCCCGTTTGTTGCAGCTCAAATGTAGTCAATGTGCAAAAAATATGTCAATCATTAGTGAAGTTACAAGTCGTAAAAGTTGCAACACGAACTGATAGGATAAAAGTGAGAAAAACATAGAAAGCTCAAAGATCAGGGTTCGTCAGCCTAAACAGCCATTTTTGGCATTTTCTTAAAAAATATGTTTTGACAACACTGCGTTTCACTGGTTGCGAAGGGGGTGACACTAAATATACAGTTAGAAAATATGCTATAAGTCAATTACCTCCATTACAAAGCATAATTGTTTACATGTTCGTCAAGTCCATGTCCTAAAAAATCTGTTGAGAAAATGAAGAACATTTTAAATAAAAATATTATGGAATATTATCGAAATTATATTGAAACTATGAATATTTACGCATTTATAAACCATTTCATTTTCTCAGGGTCCGGTTTTATAAAAAGTAAGTCATTAGCAAAACTGATAATTATAAGCTCGAAAAAATGCAAAATTTATGATTATTTCAATTTTTGCTAAAATTGTTCGCCACAGCTTCCAATATGGAACACAACTTGTGGTGACAGTTTTTTTATAAATACTACATTAAGTCCAAAACTAAGTCACACATTTGTTTAGGTATGTCATATTTTATAACCTAATAATTGTAGACCTAATAATTGTGATTAATTAATCAGTTATTCAATTAATTGTAGACCAGAAAATATGCACTGATCAGTTTCTGTATTTGACTTTGATAGCAATAAGATTTTGACCGTAGGAACTTTTTTAAAAAATTTCGTAAATTCATACCATACCGCATTTAGTATTTACAAGGTAACGTTATTAATCTGGCACCTAATGTAGATTTTTAATACACCGACAGTGTGCGCTGGTGAAAACTATTAATAATAATTAATTATGTGTGTCTATTTTTAAAACTTATGAAATTTTTTGTCGGCGGTAGGTTGCTTAACAAAACTTTGACATCATTTTATCACCAAACATTAGTTTCATAGTAACAACAGAAGCCAGTTTGGGGACAAGTTGAACGCTCCTATATCTTTTCTCTTATTTATGACATTAGATTTTATCAGAACACACACATGGGACATGCCTGTGTTACAAAAGTCCACGAGCACGTGAAGTTACTTTTTAACGAAACAATCGTCTTACTTTCAGTGACATGATAAAGTATTCGAATTGACCTTTCTCGTACCCCTGAAGTTTTTTCACGAAAAAGTAAACTTTGTGCCAAGATTTGCAACTTTTTATCAGTTGGTGACAATTTTGTAATTTTTCACATAATCAATTTGTAGATTTTGACTTCCGTTTATAAACTTTTGATGAATATGATTCTTAACGAGATGTCAGCTACTTTTATAAAATATTCTTTGGAGTGTTTGACGTCATTTAATACATAGCAACATTACAGGTACATTGAAGGCTTTCATTACAGGTATTAAAGAGATTATTGTCACGGAGAGCTTTATAACAGGTACATTCGTTGACGTTAGATGTTGTTACGAAACTCTGTTTTACCAGGGTGCATTTCTTTACCAGGCTATGAGTTTAATTGCTTGTCCTTCTGTGCGGCAAAAAAATCGTGCTAAGAAATGCAAACCGATTTAACTATAACTATTAGCGCGCTCTATTTATATTATAAAGCCTGTTTCAGACAAAGAAGCAAAGTAGGACTTCTTACACGGGGCACTACATTGGGCGTCATGGGGCACCACGTGGGCCTATGTGATAGCATAATAGTTTTTTTCATCGTGTGAAACCAGCTTAAGGGGGGGGGGCTACCCAGGTCAAAAATCAAAGTTCTCCAATTTTGCTTATTTTCACATATGTTACTCCCCCAAGGCACCCGAACCTCAGATAAGAACAATTAAACTTGAAGGTGCACTTTTGGTTCAGTGCGTTTGTCAGTGTAGGTATTTACATAGGCAAAAGTACGCCAAAAAGCGTAAAAGTAGCCCTTAATTGGCCAGTTCTGACACAAACCACATCAAGCCAATCAGGCTTAAACTTGGCATAGTAGTAGCCCACATGTATGCGCAAAATCGTCTGATCCGGATTTTCGATATCTATTTTCAATTCTAAAATCGAGGGCGAAATATAAAAAAATGGCCGTTTTTTGGGCCCGCCAAATTTGAGTGATTTTACATTTGGCGTCACTGCTCAGGCCATGGGCAAAAATTAAAAAAAATGGATCATAGAGGTTGAGATATGACATTAGGCTATCGAATCATGTAAAAATCAGCTTCGTCAGTATTAACAAAAATTTCGAGTAAAGGAACGCTTTGTGAGCACAAAAAAACTTTTTCTGCGCCTATGATTTACACGTAAAATTGAATTTTTGGGAGCCCCTAGTAAAAAATAGGCAAAAGCATTGGTTCCAGTTTGTTACATCTGCGATGCGCTTTTCCTGGGGCTACATTGTGTGCAAATTTGAAGCGAATCGGAGAACCTAAAATTTTCACTTTTACAGGTAGCCCCCCCCCCTTAAGGGGGGTATATTTTACATAAGTTATCTAATTTACTTCAAATTTGCACACATTATAGCATCCGTGAAGGTAAGGTAAAGAAACGGGCCCCATGGTACTGGAAGTTTTTGCTTCTGTTTTTTATTACCAATACATATTACAGATACAATAAGCATGTGCACACACAATGCGATAGAAGAGTATTAATAATCATAATCGTGTAACAAGTGTACATAGGCACACGGTATCACACTTTCATGCAATCCTGAGCCATTGAAACTTCTTTCAGACTGAAAACTTTTCCTACAGTTTTCAACAGCAGATCATAAACATATTCAGCTGTGATAGTGTGATTCACTTTGTCAGGTTAGTACCAGGCACGGATTGTAAAAACATTCACAGTATTGGCACTGGGCAGTTAATTGAAGCTATTTTAACACATTTGAAACTCATTAGTTTATTCAAAGTTGCAGGGCTTTCAAGCTGTTTTGTGCTATTCTTTTAATTCAGGTTCACAGACAGCACATGTACATACATATATAGGGTTCCATTGACTGTTGTCTATACGATCAGTTACACTAAGTTACAACATAACTTCTGTAGAATTGAAAATAGAAATCCCGTTTTTTTAAATTTTTAAAAAATTTCAGTCTGACGTGCCGTTTGGAAAAATTACAGCTGAAATTAATAAAATTAAAAAGATACTGTTTGACATTTGGAATTTTTTATGATTTAACAAGTTCGGGAGGTCAGCGGAATAACAACTTTCAGCTCTTAGTGTATTGCTGAATGACAAGTTTTATTTTTCCTTTTCTCATTCGATTTTATTTTTCCGTATTGATTGATTTTGATTTCTACCACTATTTGCGTGGTTTCCTTGTCATTATCGTTGTCGCAGTTAATTTCAATTGTTCTTTTTTTCTTGTGTAAAAGGCGTTTATTTCCAAATATTTTTATTATTATTACCGTTTCTTTCCTCAATGTAAATTGTCAAGAACAGTTTAGGTAAGCTTACAAAATTTTGATCGATCCAACATTACTGTATTAGGCAAACTTTGGCAACCAATTTCATAGCTAAGCTCTACCACAAGTGGCAGCCATTGTTTTATAATTTTGGCTGGTCTAGATTTTTTGTTGTAATCTGGGTTTTGCTGAAATTTTCCAAAATTACATAAGCGTCAAAAGGTTGGCAACTTTTAGGAATAATTGGTGTCAGCTGTTTAAAACAGTTTACTTCATTTATTTAGACATTTGGGGGTTGTTATTTTTATAGATGCTTGGAGCCTTGTTTTAAATGTCAGTGGAGTTTTGTAAACTAGCCTTAGCAGCTTAGGAGCAATAATCATTATTATTAATATTACTGTTGAATTTATTTATAATTGGCAACTGAAAATTAAAGTCATCTGAACGCGACATTTTAAATTAGTTTTAGCTAGGCTGCTTGTCCTAAATTTAATCTGTTGTCAAGGAATATAAACTGTTTGTTATACTATGTTAGAGTATATATAACTTCTATGTAATTATAAGACACTGTAAGCCGTAAGAGTATAACAATCCTCCTATTAAGACATGCAGCGGTCGTCCTGTGCAAAAACAAACAACAAAAACAGATTCGTGTACCTACAGTTTGTAAAAAATTACCGTTTCCGCTCCCTTCATTTCAGTAGGATCAACTAAAACCCTGCTGACCCGAAATTGCCCTTGTCTCAGTAATGGATGGCCCAGGTATGCACCTTAACCCTCAATTCTGAGCTTTATGCAACGTCTTCAACAGTGTCTTGAATAATTTAGAAATTATTAGATAAAACTAAGCAATTACCTATTAAAGTTTCTCTTTATATTTTAGGGGAAAACCAAAAAAATTGATGCATTATGAGATTACTATTGTTTCTCTGTATTGCTGCCTTGGAACTGATTCAGGCTTCGTTTGAGTGCAGAAAGAATTTGCATGAAAACTTGAAGTACAATCGTTTGGAATCAATAAAAGAACATATTTTGCGTGCTTTAAATTTAGAACAACCACCAAACGTTACTGGATTACAGGTGAGCAGAAACAACATTTTAATCAAGTTCATCTAAATAAATGTTAAGCAAAAGTATTTAGCACAACCATTACATGATTTTGAAAGTATGACACTCTTCACACTATGGACTGTTGGCACAAGAAAGTAACAAAATAATCGAGCTTTAAAACCTCAACTTAACTATCAAATTAACTTGCTTATAAAAAAAGTATTCAAAACTTGAAGTAAGACCACTAATTTTTTATGTAAATTCTTCATCAACATCTTAATAAGGTCACATCACAATTAACTGTAGTCAGAGATTATGTTGTAGTATTTGTAGACAAATATAATGCCTAATGTTTTTATTGACCTTGAACAAAATCATACAATAGTTTACAAGAGTATATTATACATGACTGGGAAGAATATTTTGTAGCTAATCCGCCGGAACGACGCTCCGGAGTCCGGCCGCAATGGCACTTTACCGTATCGATTCCAGGGTACGGGCTGCCGCGTTCCCTGAAATCAAGACGTTAAAGCGCTACATATATCAGAAGATTAGCTGGAATAGCGACGAGTGTCATACTATTCCCTAATATGTTTCTTGTTTTTACCAATTGTTTGTATAGCACATTTTGTATTTTGGAAGGTTCCGAAAGCACTCTTGAACCGCATCCTTCACAACAAAGTAATGAGCGATCACCCAGCTGTGACCAGCAATGCTGTCAACATCCCTCGCGATGCAAGGAAGGCTACCATTAAAAAGTTTTACATCTTCGCCTCGCAAATCTGTAAGTAAACACTTCCTGACATGTAATGGTGATTTTGAACATACACCTAGTCTGTTTCTCAAATACATACATAACTTGGAGAATATTTTTTAAGAAGAATGCATAAGGGCAAATTCATTGTCAAAAATTTTGCAAAGGAATTCTCACGTACCCACGGGCCACTGGTATTCTGATGATATTAAGTTCGCTTGTTCTCAGTAACAACATATTGTTCTCCCTTGCCGCAAAGGTCAGGTATGTACATTTGAAGAATAGAACCATATTACATAAGAATTAATATGTATATAGTTTATTATCAGCAGCGTTATTAAACTGTTCCACCTGATTAAAGCAAAGATACTATATAATATCTTTTTGGTTCCAGGTGTTGTGCCAGGCCAAAATGCAGTATATCGTTCATTTTTTGATTTTGCCAAAGTGAACTACGACGTGATTGACGCTCGACTTTGGTTCTTTTTGAAATGCCCTCGACAACCAAGTCAAGAAGTCATGCACAAGTTTGACGTTTACTTGTACAAGTTTACGAGTGACCTTGAGGTCGCCAGTGACCCAGTCGATGTACAAAAACTGACCCTTGACCTTCGACCCAGAGGCAACTACGCATACTTTAATGCTACCTCACTGGTGCAAGAATGGATGAAAGAAGCGGACAAGAATTTTGGAATTATGATCAAGGCCAAATATAATGGAGAAGACATCGTTAGCAGGGCTGATGACTCATATAACAGAACTGAGGCAAGTCTTATTTCTTAGCGATGCTTGAGGTACAACTGAAAAACACTGTAGGTACTGTATTGATTGAAACTACATAGTAAATAGTGATAATACTAACTAAAGAATAAACATTTTGAATAGGTAAGTTGTTAATGACAATAAACGGAAGAGAACTCACTACATAATGACCTTATAGTTTTGCTCCTGGTTTCATTAGCATTAACAACTTTTTCATACCACATTCACTCATTCATTGCGACAATTTTGCCTGCTAAACTGAAATACAGGCGTTAGTTTAATCGCATTTACTGCGATTTTGGTTCCAACGGAATACCTTTAAGTTGGATTTTGTACTGGCCAACAGCATGCTAATCAGAGTGTAGTCACACAGGGACACACAGACACAGTTAGGAACCGTGTCAAAATGAATGCGTTTTCAAGAGCGTATTATGCGTTTGGAAATACGCTTTTGAAAACTTATAAAATTTCTGCAATTCGCATTATTTGACGGATGGCCAAAACTTTCTATCCATTAGCTGTCTCAAGTTTGAGGTGATGCCAGTTCTAACTAGACACGCAGTCTATAGTAATGACCACCCTGTTATGATGTGGTCAAACAAACTTAGCATGTGTGGGCCCGATAAATGGCCAGCACATGAAATAGAGGCGAAGTTCCTAGGAGCAGCTGTCTCGGCAACAACTGACAGCTCGCCAAATCTGAAAACGTATATTTTCCTATTAATTAGCATAATTTTTCAGCAAATATGCGGGTTGAAACGTATAAAAATGAAACGTATAATGCGCTTTAGTTTTGAGACGTTTCCTTACTTTTTATGTTATAATTTATACACCTGTCACATTATACCTATGTTTATATTTTCTATTTGTAGAATATGTTCGTGGAAGTGAATGTTCGAGAGAAGCAGCAGCAGTATATCCAAGCCAAGCTGGAATCATTGGACTGTATTTTGGAAGGGGAGCCCAATTTGAACATTCACAGAAACTGCTGCAGATATCCACTAAAAGTAATGAAATTATAATACAAAACTGCGCAAACGCATACATTAAAAAAGTTTTGATTCAATCAGCAGGAATTTTCGACAGTAAAAATTGCGTCTGGCATTAAAAAAACGCTTATTGGTTTCAGGTGGATTTTCAAGCATTTGGATGGGATTGGATCATAGCACCAAAATGGTACGATGCGTGGTACTGTGCAGGAGACTGTCCGCTAAGTCAAGCGAACGGGGAATCGGCCAGAGTCAAGTTGATCCAATCATTGGCCAGTAAAGACAATCGCGAATACGGGATCTGCTGTGCGCCTCAAAGAATGAAAGCCCTCAAAATTATCTACTACAATTCCGACATGGAAATTATTGATAAGACAGTACCCGATATGACTGTTGAACGTTGTGGCTGTATTTGACCCCTCTGATCATTTTCAACCGAGTTATGCTTCCAGTTTACGTAACAATAACTAACCAACTCATGCTCTCTGCTTTTTATTCGAAATACGCGTGAAGTATTGATTGAAACAGTACCATAGTTTACAATATTTACAGACTGGAAGTGTAAAACGGACTGACTCGCTATAAAAGTGTGTGCTCATTATACTATTCCTGTAACTACTATGTATTACGGGTACTATGTCTCAATAATTTATGAAGTTACAAAATAATGTATATAATATTGCTAAATTTAGGTATCTAAACATCGCCACAAAAATTAACACAAACCCAAGTTCTCGAGGTATATAATTGTGTGAATACCTAAACGTATAAGGAGTAAGTGAGTCAGGTTCAGGTAATAGTGTTTCACTGTTACAGAAGAAGAGCGAGACTATATAATTCCTTCCATGATATAACGTAGGCAGATAACCGGTCGATGTAAATGGCTCACTCGTATAAAACTTTGTATATATATCGAGTGCTTAAATTTAGCCCAAACGTTGTCAGAATATCTCCAAGGGAAGACCGATTGCTTTCACAACCTTTTATCTATTTAACTGGAGTTCAGTCGAACGTTAGGGGTCATACTTTAACTACAAAAATGTTTGAGGTCTGACTTTAACACTGTAACTTTACTTAAATTAAAACATCCTCACTGCAACTTTAGTTTGTAATGTTTTATATAAGTCACTGATTTTGGGCTTACTTTTAGCGCCTGAACCTTTTAACTGCAACTTTGAAGCTTTGGCCTTACTTTAACTTTAATGGAAATGAACTTTTTTGCCCTGCTACCAAGGATCTATTCGATAAGTGTCTACTGAGGCTTTATTAGAAAAGCACTTTTGGCATCAAGTTTTCCTCTTCTCGCAAGACGTAGGTACATGTCAAACTAAAAATGATCTGGGCCCGATTTATCGAAACAGCAAATGTTCGTCGTTGAAAATGTTCGTCGTTGAAAAACCAAATGTTCGTCGTTGAAAAACAAATGTTCGTCGTTGAAAAACAAATGTTCGTCGTGGAAAAACAAATGTTCGTCGTTGAAAGTTCGTCGTTGAAATTGTTCGTCGTTGAAAAATTTTTCAACGACGAGCTTTGGTTTTTTAGAACATTATTATGTTCTAAAAGACAAAAGCTCGTCGTCGAAAAAATTTTCAACGACGAACATTTCAACGGAGCTCAAGACATCCGTTGAAATGTTCGCCGTTGAAAATTTCTCAACGACGAACATTTGTTTTTCAACGACGAACATTTGTTTTTCAACGACGAACATTTGTTTTTCAACGACGAACATTTGTTTTTTCAACGACGAACATTTGTCCTATAATTACATGTTATGTTCGCCGTTGAAAATGTTTCGATCAATCCAAAATTTTCAACGACGAACATTTTCAACGACGATCATTTTGCTTCGATAAATCGGGCCCTGGTTCAATCAAACCGAAAACTGTCTAGTAACCACTCTTGCTCAGTTACCTATGTTACCATAATCTCATGGTGAGAAGTTGTTTCATGTTGCGTCCCTTTGTTTTATAGATACGACTGGTTAGTAATAGGTGCAACCCTAGACCGTCGAACTTCAACAGGCGAGCGCTGCGATGACTTACAACAGAAGCTCTTACCTAATCCAACATAGACATACAGTACACTGAGATATACTTTTAGAAATTTTTAATTTTGACAAATTTTGTAAACAAGTCAATAAACCGGAACAACAACAGAAACCATAAAACCAAATCAACCACTTTGTCACCCTCACAACCAGATGAACGGGGACGGGAGCTATCGGCGAGGGGGTTCTTGATCCTGGCGGAGGGGTTTGGTGCCTGGTTTTTCCCGAGAGCCAAAATACTCGCAATTTTTCAGTTTGAACTCCATTTTGGGACACATTTTTGGCCATTACAGCAGACATTAGGAAGATTCTTTGCTGTCTGTGGGGGCGAGGCAGGGGGGGTGCCGACCAACCTGGACACGCTCCCCTACCCCCAATATGCCCATTAATGCTCACAACACTGACAATAAGGCTGACTTCGTGCGATTATCAACTTTATTATCACTTATCAGTGCTTAGATATCAGCATTTAGTTCAACATGTTTATTAACAAAAAAAGTAACAAAATCTTAATCTTTGTAACAGCAATTTAGTCTTAAAAGTCAGAAAAAGTTAGTGCTTTGCTATAATTTTTATCTTGCTTTTCCCAGTTACAGAAGCACATACACGACGAACGAATGATTTCGAATAATCACCCTAATTACCAGCTATGACTTATGAGGCTGATTATTATGACTAAACATATTTACAGAGAACTTCTGCGCTTCTTCGTCAAAATTTTAAGAAATT
>JASANF010009300.1:0-15274 GCA_030248245.1 Trissonchulus sp. WLG1_4
CTCCGGGAATCAAGGATTTGGGCCGTATTTTTTAAAAACAGCCAAAATGACCTATCATTCTTGAAGGAAAGTTGTCCAAAATACTATTTCTGATGTTTTGACGTGCATATCTACATAGCAAAAAATTTGGAAAAAATTGGACAATTTACTGATTTTATTCAACTTTCACACAAATTCAGCAAGTAAGCCAGTGCATCAGCGCTTTTTGAGGTTTTGCAAACAGACGATATGTAGATTTTATTAGTCGTAATGAAAAATTAAAACAATTTTATTGCGTTCTGTGCAAAACAATCGCACAAGAAACCATTTTTAGAAGCAGCAGACTCAAATATAGGCTGTGTGAATAAAAAACCAATTTTTCGGCATTCGATTATAAAATGCTGGTAAAATATTCTTCGACAAAATTTTGCACAATTATAGCCTTAGGCTCTGCGCAGTTGAACAATTTTTTGGTTTTTTAAAATAAAGCTTAGAAAATTTTTTATATGAATTTTGTTGCTCAGAGCTCGACTTCGAAAACACATAATGACATTTTTTATCCAAACCTGACATGAATGTTAAAAACCAAAATAATGTTCAACTAGAGAAGCACATAATCTACATTTTGTTACATAAAGTGTGACTATATGCAAAGTTTAAGCAGAGTATCGTTTGCCGAAAATTCACTCACGTTTGGTGCTCTGGGAGTCACGTGACATGATCACGTGATTTGAAATTTTGCCTCCAGTGTTCCTTCGTGCCATACTACATAAATGCATAGTAAAGTTTGACATTTGCTAACTTTTTTGCCAATTTTCGACGTAACCCCCGATTCTCGGAGCGCCCCCTTAAGGGGGTAATTGCGTTTTTGTTTGTGTTTTTTTGAAAAGGCATAGCTCAGCGTTTACAAATTCAAATCACAAGCGGTCTTTTGCATTAGGTAGAACAATATGTTTCCTAAATGTATGCCATGCATTGAAATTTAACCTGTGATTTTGTTTCCAATATAAGCGACTAAAGAAAGGTCATTTCCAAAATATTACTATTTTTTACAAAAAGTTTGCGCCACAGCTCTGAATCATACGATTACCTGTTGGGGCTGAAAGTTGGTAAGGTTTTTGACATGTTTAAAAGCCCCAGGCATGTCCCCCACTTTTTTGATAACTAGTCAATTTACTGAGAAAATAGCTGAAAAGCAAACGCACCGAAAATTTAAGATATTTTTTAGTAATTAAAGCCCTCTAAAAATGTCCATAGGTGAAATTTCGAAAAAGTGAGAGACATGCCTGGGGATTTTGACCTTTATAGTACTGTCCCAAAAATTCATGCTCAGGCGTCACTTATAACTTGAGTACTGGTGGCGCAAAGTTTACATAGAAATCACAAAAACCTCGAAAACGCAACTACCACCTTAAGGTGGTATTTCCATAATCGCAGTTTTTTTACGTGAGGCTTTTTTCAAAGCTCTTTTTTAGAACAATAAGTCAATCAGGAATAAAATGGCTGCAATTTTTCGAAACAAGACTCAAAACTGTCTACTATCACGTTTTGATCACTGATAAAATCCAAAGTTAAGACTAGCTACTCCACTGGCTTACAGTTTAGTAAGCCAATATGGTAGCTAGTCTTAACCAAGGTATTTTACACCAAATAAAAAATGGTCTGGGTGTTTTTTGGTGTAGTTTAAGAAAATCATAGTCTCTTTACTCATAGTGTATAGATCTGTCAGAAAAACGTGTCACTGCGATTATGGAACTACCACCTTAAGTGCTTAGCGCTTAGCAAACGCTTAGCGTTTGTTTATGAATAACACTTAGTATGTGAATACGGGCCAACATCCAATTCGTGAGATTGTGATTTGGCACTTTGTCCCCGAGCTCACAACTCAACTTTTCAAAAACCAAAATTTGACTTTTCAATTTTTCTTCAAATGTTCGTTTTTGGTTTGGCTTGTTTTGATCACATTTTCAACATTTGGCGAAAAAAATGTGCATTTTAAGGCCGTGTTTACATTGAGCTTTTTTTCAGCTGCTCGAGCAGCTGAAAAAAAGCTGGAGCAGCTGGAAAAAAGCTGGAGCAGCTGAAAAAAAGCTGGAACTGCAGCGTTGTCATGACAACGGAGCAGCTAGTCTATAGTGACCGCCATACTTATCCGCATTTTGTCAGCTGCTCCAGCTTTTTTCCAGCTGCTCCAGCTTTTTTCCAGCTGCTCGAGCAGCTGAAAAAAAGCTGCTCCTAAAAATTTTTCACATGATTCCGCTAACTTCATTCGCCACTTTGTGTATATGAATCAATTTTTTACAGACTTTATATTAAAAAAATACAGTTTGAATCAACTATTTTTTTTTAAATTTAAAAACCACTGCACATTCATTAGTACCACCTTAAGGTGGTACTAACGAATGTGCAGTTTTTTTAAACTTTTGAAAAAATTTAGTTGATTCAAACGACATTTTCTCGAGAATAAAGTCAGCAATGAATTAATTTGTATTCTTATAACGACGAATGAAGTTAGCGGGATCATGTGAAAATTTTTTAGGAGCAAGCCAAGCCAACAAGCCAAACTACACAACAGGAGAATAGAAATTTAACAGTTCTGGCCACTTTTCTAAGCGCACGCAAAACGCATAAACACAAAAATGAACATGAATAAACTTTTGCAAATTTTCTAGACCCAAAATGAAAATTTTTTAAATTGCTTTTGTTTTTGCGTAGATATAGAACCTGAAAGTTGCGTGTGAATAGACACTTTTGACTTTGAAAGCTTATATTTCGTTTAATATTTGACGAATC
This sequence comes from Trissonchulus sp. WLG1_4, assembly GCA_030248245.1. NCBI lineage: Eukaryota > Metazoa > Nematoda > Enoplea > Enoplida > Ironidae > Trissonchulus > Trissonchulus sp. WLG1_4. Next base: position 2,773 of record JASANF010009300.1, read on the forward strand.
ATGAAATCGTGCATCTTGGGTCTAGATAATTTTTTTTAAATATTTGTTCCAATTTTCGCATGTTTTTACTGCTTAAACTTTTCAAAAAGGGCCAGATTTGAAAGTGCTCAAAAAAGCCAAATTGGTCCACTTTTAACACGTGCCATACAAATCATATTTATAGTTGTGCAATGAAACTTTGCGTAAATATAGAAGAAAAGTAGCGCTTTCGAACGGTATAAAGAATGTGCTCTTATGTTAATTATTTATTGAATACCATCCTGTTGAAAAACACTGCGCATTCGTTAGTACCACCTTAAGGTGGCGCTCCTGAAATGTGACTTTTCAAAAAACGGCAATTTGGGGCCAATTTTAGATATACAATGGCAAGCTGGGGTAAAAGTATGCCTAAATACAAAAAATGAAGTTGATTGATACAAATTAGCATTCACTGTAGACCAAACGTGAGTGGAATTTCGGCTTGCGATTTCTCTTCGCAAGTAAGTAGCTGTTGCACAATCAATAGCTCATTTTGCTCGCCTCAACGTGATCGAGCGGTCGCAAAAAGTCACTTTTGATGAACATGATTGATACAATATTGAAAAACACTAAAATCGCGATTTTTGAAAAACATAAATTTGGCTAAATTTTTTAGATACTATCGATTTGCCAAAAATCTAAATTTGCGACCGCTCGGAGATGACAAGATGTATTTATTTGCCAAATTTTAACTTTTTTCGTATAGCCAATTTTTTAAAATCGCAAGCCCAAAATTTGCGTTTGTATTCACACGCACTATATTTCTGTCTCATGCAGAAAGTACTGTGTTAGCTCATCAAAAAATTATACCACACTCAATAAAACACCAAAAATTTTTAATTACGTTTCAGTAAAACACAATTGCTAGTGTTTTTCAGCCTTTCAAATTCATTACATACGTGTAAATGCACTGGCTTGTGAAGGCATTTCTGTGAAAATCTATGGCCCGAATTCACATACTAACGCTAAGCGTTTGCTAAGTGTTAGCGCTTAAATTGTACTAAACTGTTATTCACAAAATAAACGCTTAAAAATTAGTGTTATACTAAACTTAGCGTTTAGCAACTTTTGTGCTTAGTTTTGGCTTTGGCTAGGAGTGCGCTCCCTGCTTGATGTGGATCCGGAATTCGTTATTTATCGGCATATCCATTTGGTATTTATAAATCCGATTGTAGATTTATTTAAATTACTATTTCTTATTAATAATATATATTTTTCTCGAACTATACATTTGTAAAAATGTTTTCAGCTGGTGGATTCCTGAAAAATGAAAAATCAGTTCTACATGTTTCAGGGGGCATATCGTGAAAAATATAAATTTTCAAATAGAAGTTCTTGAAGAAAAATTACTTCAATTAAGATGCTCTACTCAAAAATGTAAAAAAACGAATTTGGACAACAAAGTGCATTTTTTATTTTTGGCGATTAAACAAGCAAAATGGATCGAATTGGTCGGAAAATGTCACTGATATATCCTAAATTGCATGCCCTTTCTTCCCATGGCGGCCAAAAACCTCCCCCACTCTCCCTATCCCTTCCCCACACCATCCCCTAACTAAGCGCTTAGCGCTTAGGGAGCTCCCGAGGTCCCTAAACTTAAGCGCTTAATTCTAAGCCAAACACTAAATTTTAAGTATGTGAATACAAAATTGATACGCTAAGTTAACCGTTAGGCTGGGATTCACAACCTAACACTAACACTAAAGTTTCCCTTAAAAGTTAGTGAAACACTTAAATTTCAGCCTAAAACACTTAAAATGTTAGTGTTTCGAGGCCAATTTTAAGTGTTTCACTAACCTTTAAGGAAAAAGTTGTGTTAGTGTTAGTGTTAGGTTGTGAATTCCAGCCTTAGTGTTTGCTAAGCGCTTAAATAAGCACTAAGTATGTGAATAACACTTAGCGCTTATAAGCGCTAACACTTAGTGTAAACACTAACTTTAAGCGTTAGTGTTAGTATGTGAATACGGGCCGGGCCTATTTTTCTTGACGAAATTTGCTCAAAAATGTTCAAAAATTTTTTTATGTGATATGTACATCAAATTGAAGGAAATGCACTTCTGATCAACTTTTGTTCTTACGAGGCATGTTTATTTTTGCGCTTTTTTAAAATAGTGGCCAAAACCCACATTTCAGGAGCGCCACCGCCCTTAAATAAAACTGAACTTGAACTAAAACTGAAACCGAAATTTCCCGTCAGCGTGAGCTTTGCTCTGAGCATTAGGGAAGTTGTGAACTAGGATTTGAGGAATTAGAATTATAAGGCCATATTTATGACTTAAAAGTGCTATTTTTTGCGGGGAAAAGTATATAAATAGTCATCTTTTGGTCTAAACATTATACAATTTTGAATTTTAATTTGATTTTAAGTAAGTTTATTTTCCCTAATTTATAATTGAAAAAAATCAAATTTTTTGGCCAGAACAAGCAAGTTATGTAGCAAATACAGTACTGTGCAAAAAGAAGTTCCCTGTTCGTCGGCGTACGACGAGCTTCGTCGTTCGCGAAAAGTGACGAACGGTGGCCGGAAAGTGACGAACAAAAAATTTTTCAAAAATGCTCCAAAACACATTCTCAATGTAAAAAAAATGAAAAATTGAAAATTTTTTGTTCGTCACTTTCCGGCCACCGTTCGTCACTTTTCGCGAACGACGAAGCTCGTCGTACGCCGACGAACGGGGAACTTTTTTACGCGCAGTAGTGTAGGCAAGAAATTTCAACTTTAAACTAAATTTGCCTTGCGCTCAGCCTTGGCCGGAGAATTAGACTTAGAAACTTTTCTGTTAACAAGCGAAAAACCGGCTGCACTAAAACGACTGTAACTTCCTTAATAGTAAATTTTTTCGCAAGATTTTGCTGTTTTTGAAATCTACGCATCCAGATGAAGCGTTTTCAGGTATCGCGGAGTTTCTAGCACGTCTGTGGGCTGAGAAATCGAAGGTTAAAGTTCAGACAAAATTTCAATTTTGACTGTCAAATTTCTACAGTACTGTGCAAAAAGAAGTTCCCTGTTCGTCGGCGTACGACGAGCTTCGTCGTTCGCGAAAAGTGACGAACGGTGGCCGGAAAGTGACGAACAAAAAATTTTTCAAAAATGCTCCAAAACACATTCTCAGTGTAAAAAAATGAAAAATTATCGTCGTACGCCGACGAACGGGGAACTTTTTTACGCGCAGTAGTGTAAAGCTAAATAAAATACATACAGTACTGCGCGTAAAAAAGTTCCCTGTTCGTCGGCGTACGACGAGCTTCGTCGTTCGCGAACAGTGACAAACGGTGGCCGGAAAGTGACGAACAAAAAATTCAATTTTTCACTTTTTTCCATTGAAAATGTGTTTTGGAGCAATTTTGGAAAAATTTTTTGTTCGTCACTTTCCGGCGACCGTTGGTCACTTTTCGCGAACGACGAAGCTCGTCGTACGCCGACGAACAGGGAACTTTTTTTGCACAGTACTGTAGAAACTTGACAGTCAAAATTGTAATTTTGTCTAAACTTTAACCTTCTATTTCTCAGCCCACAGACAGTAGCGTACCCAGGATTAGAAACTGGAGCTTTTTTAGAATTTTGAACTAAAATTTGCGTTGAAAAAGCAATTCTAAGCAACACTGGTCGTAAAATCCAAGTGGTTGCGGGGGTCTGGGGGCGGCAGTTCCCAGAAGCTGGAGCTTTTTTTTGAATTTTGAAATAAAATTTGCATTGAAAAAGCAATTGTAAGCAACACTGGTCGTAAAATCAGAGTGATCACAGGAAAACCAGCGATACGAATTCCCTATAAATCGCCATCTAAGACTTCGTATGGTATTCGGAGGGGTTTCGTACATCTATATGGGGTATTCGGAGGGTTTTTGGACGTTTTAATGAAAGGTTTGGATGTCTTAATCTTATTTAAATAAGTTATAAATTTTTGGATTAAATTCAGATAAAATTTAGACATTCTTAAGATGTCACTGTGGATTGGTTCATCAGAAAATGCTCCTAACCAATCAGTTTTAGGCACCTTAATTTCATCCGAAATTTGTCTAAACGTTTTTATAATAAATTTATACAAATTTAAGACACATTAAAAATGTCGAAATTTTATCCGAATTTTAGCTAAAAAACTTGTTAAATAATTTACAAATTTTTTGAACAAAATTAAGACATCCGAATTTTCATTTAAACTACGAACACCATGTAAATAGGTCCGAAATCTGTCCGAATATCTTCCGAAGTCTTAGATGGTGATTTATAGGGAATTCGGATTGCTGGTTTTCCTGTGGATTGCAGGGGTCTGGGGGCGGCAATTTTTTTGGCCGGTCCATAAAAGCTAAATGGGGAAGACTAAGACATCCTTGTTTCAAAATTTGTCTGAACATTGAATAAACCCAGCGAGATGACACCGCAAAGCGAGTCAAGTCAGCGCGGTGGTTCCGGAGGCGAGAGGCCTCCGGAAAATTTTTTTTAGATTTGAGGGCAAATTTCATCAATTTACGGCTGCAAAAATTAGCCCATGTGGGGACTAGCAAACCTGAAAAATACGTGGTAAAGAGGAAAAAATGAAGAAAAACATGTGTGACTAAGGCTGTCCTTAGACATTCGTCCTCCACTCCACCCACCGCACGGTTATTAATTAAAAGCCACACAAAATATATAACTATTAACTAAATACCAATAATAGTTGTTAGCATTACTCATTATTAATACAACATAGCAGATATGTATATACATTAGATCAGCAAAGAATTGGGGGCGAGATCCCTTCGAAAGAAAATTTTGGGAAATTTTTAAAATTTCAGTGTCATTTTGGTCAATTGGGGTTTGGGGACGTGCCGGAAAATTTTTTCAGTGGTGTCATAAAACCAAAGGGGGACCGCAGGAAAAAAGTGAAAAAAGGGGGGGCTGAAATCGGGAAGGGGGGGGGGCTAAAACCGCGAAGGGGGGGCTGATGTCCCCCTAGCCCCCCTTTGGGTACGCCACTGCCCACAGACGTGCTAGTAACTTCGCGATACCTGGAAACGCTTCGTCTGGGTGTGTAGGTTCAGAAAATAGCAAAATCTCGCGCAAATCTACTATTAAGGAAGTTACAGTCGTTTTAGTACAGCCGGCCAACAGAAATCTAAGTATAATTCTCCGGCCAAGGCTGAGCGCAAGGCAAATTTAGTTTAAAGTTGAAATTTCCTGCCTAATATTATTATGTGTTAACATATGATCATCAAATTTGAGACTGATATAATGAGCGAGCAGGGCCCCGTTGCACAAAAGTTTATCAGTTATCAGTAAATTTTTATCAGTTATCAGTCTAGCGTTTGCGTCGCACGCAATTTATCAGTAATTTACTGATAAATTCCAATGGATTCATATAAGACTGATAATTATCAGTTATAAGTATGTAAATTTTGTGCAACGCAGTTCACTGATAATTTACTGATAACTAATAATTTATCTGTGTTTTGTGCAACAAGGCACTGGGGATTTTTACCTTTACAGTATTGTGCCAAAAATTCATGCTTGGCCATCATTTGTAACTCGAATTCTGTGAGCGCAAAGTTTATATATATATATGCATAGAAATCACGAAAACCTCGAAAACGTAACTCCCACCTTAACTCAAAATGCTGCTGAACCCGGGATTAACCCGAGCTTGATTTTTATGAATATTATATACGCCCGGCATTTTATCCTATGTAGCTTTATGAATACCATTAAGCCTGGATTAAAAGCCGAGCTTGATTTTATGCATACAAAAAAACTGGGATATTAAGCTTGGCTTGGTGCAGATGCGATTAAAAAGCCTGACTTGTGAATGCCCTTTTCCAGCAATATATAGTTTAAAACGTGTTTTTAAGCTGAACAACTGTTTTAGATTCAGTGTCCCCCCAAAACTGCACCAAAAACAAATTCTCATTTTACTATAAAGCAGTCTCCTGTCTTAAACTGTTCTAATTCACTGTTTTTGTTTATGTTTAGACTATGCGGACTGCTTCTCAAAGTAAGACTCTATATATGATTTTTGCCACTGCATCGCACCACAGCTGAATTGAGCGACAAGTAACGAAGTGTGTGAAATTTGTTAAGAGTATGCCGCTTCCTGTGATTCCAAATAGCGGGGTTAATCCCATGAACTTCACGGAAAACCAGCTGGGAAATGTTGTGTTAGAACGCTTACGGCATCAGCGAGAAACTGGACGCTTTTGCGATGTAGTCTTAGTTGTTCAAGGCAAGCAGTTTCCAGCGCATCGAAATATTTTGGCTGCTTGCTCCCCGTACTTCGACGCAATTTTAAAAATGCATAAAATTGTGAAAGAACAAGTAACCGTCAACTGTCAAAATGCTGAAGTTTTTGAACTATTGCTAAATTATATGTATACAGGAAATGTTGTGATAGATCGAAATAATGTTACCGAACTGCTGAAATTGTCCAATAACTTTTTGGTCTCAAAACTGAAAAACTATTGTGCCGAATATTTAGATAGATATTTGGATGCAACCAATTGTATTAGTGTTAAGGAGCTGGGTGAAAAGTACAATATGCCGGGTTTGGTAAAAAATGCTTGCTTATTTCTGGAAAGTAATATCAATGAAATTCTGGTCGAATCTTCCGAAGTGCTGGAATTTCCTTACCCAAAAACGGAAGCCTTAATTTCTGATGCCAGCTACGACATTCGAGCAGCCACGCGGCTGAGATTTGCGATTCGTTGGGTTAGCTCCAATGTAGCAGAGCGGGACTCTTATTTTCGGGCCTTGTTAGGCTTTGTAGACTTCGCCCGACTTGATAGGCATTTTTTATGCCAGGTATTGGACACTGATTTGCTGTTTCAGCGCAGTGAAAGCTGCCTGTTTACGCTTTTGGAGCTGCTAAGTCAGCATAGTATGTTGGTGCCGAAATATGAAAGTCTGTATCATTCGCTGGTGGTTAAGCATAGTGGCGATGTGAGTATCTATTTAAATACTCCGACGACTACTACTAGTAGTCAACCGACTGTTACTTCAGGCCTTAACATGCCGCCCCTGAATCAAGCCCCGGTGCCCGGTAGCATCATTAGCACCGCACAACCTTCTGCTTCCCTGAATAACCCTATAATTCAGCCGCAGCAACCACAACATTTGCTTGAACCTGCTGCTCAAATGGTTAACCAATTGCAAGTGGATTCGTCGGTAGTTCCAATTACGGCAAATCAGACTCAGTTGTCTCTTGGCTTGCAACCAGTGTCAGCCACAACCTCGACTAGGCCATTTCTACCTCCCAAGATTTCGCCCTCCAAAGCATCGATGCTTGACTCAATTGCCGATACGGTTTCCAGAGTAGCGGCCGAAGCTGCTGCCAGTGAACCGATTCCGTGCTTCGATCCCAGTGCCCGACAACTGGCCCCAAGTTCCCGTCCCACCACCGCCAACCTGGCCCGAGACCGCAGGGCTGTTTTGAGCGGCGGAAACTCGTCCTCCGATCGTAGAATGATGCGAATTAAGCAGGAGGAGCCGGAAATTATTGATAACCGTACTTCAACTGGTGCTTCTGTGACGGCGTTTGGAAGTATTCCCACTGAAAGCACGCCCTCCGGCAACCTTGCGGTTGCCGATTCGTTAGGAACTCCTGACTATGTCTCGTCTTCTGATATAGCATCGGTTACGGGCTCAGAATCAGAGGCTAGCTGTTCCACACAAGCGCAGGAAAGCTGTTCTGAAGCAGAAGGAAATAAACTAATCACTTGTCAGCAAGATTCGGCGCAAATTGTGCCTCCGCTGAAAATCAAACTTAGTCTGAAGAATAAAGTATTTTGTAAGTTGTTTGTTTGTGTATCTTTGACTACGAATGTTATTATAGTGCATTTTACGTAGGAATACAGCATGCATGTGTTACGTAATTTAGTTTTTTTGTCAAGGATTCAATGTTCCGAGGACTGTAACACTTATATAGTTATCATCATACATGTAACGGGGTCAAAATTTGGGGGGAGCCTCTCCGTCCAAATGTTGTGACTCTCCACCACTTGAACGACCAAGAATATCCCTAATTTTGCAAAATTTTTCCAAAAAAGTGCCATTTTTACTAAATTTTGCCCAAATTTTCGGGACCGTCCCCTTCGATGTAGGGGGGTCCCCCCCTGATACATGTATGGTTATATGTATGTGGTCGTAGAGTCAGCACAAAAAAGAAGTTTACCACAGCGGTTGTATACCGCAATCTTGCTTTTCTATGTATACATGTGTATTTCCAGCCTGTAATGCAACACCTGGAGCAGATCATAAACATCAGCAGTCCGGCGATGGATGTGATCCCAGGAGGCAGCTTCGTAGTAACAGTCGGCTGGACGGCACCAACTGCGGCTCAGCGGATGATGGTATGTAACCAGATTTTGATGTAAGCACAGTTTGTGAATAGCTGAAAATACACCCAATAGTATACTATAAAAGGGCTCTATTACAAAAGTTTGGGGGCCATCCTCTATCTCCGTCCTCGGGACCCTCAATTCTGTGGGTTGAGACCAAATTTTTGACGGGGGGTCTGAGGTCTCTCCCCGTTTTTTTTTATTTTAAGGTATTCACAGTTCACGTACTAACCACAGATGCATGTGGGGGTCTGGGGGGTAGGCCGCCCACAAATTCGGAAGCCAGAGGGCCAAGCCCCTCAGAGCGATCTTGCACACCATACGATTGTATTTTACAACACCCGAAATCATTTTGGTCAAAATAAGGCTCACCAATTCCCATCGTCGACGACCAACAGCTATTATACAAATTACAAGCCATGTGCCAAACTGAGACCTCGTATATTATGTACCTGTATGGCCTGATTAGTATTCAGTTTTTCAGACGCAATTAACTTAGTCATTAGTTTATTTTTGTAAATAAACAGCTAACTTACTGTTGCAGGTGTGCAGTGTGCTGCTGGCTCAGGCCACTGTGCTGGTAGTGGATCAGTTGTGGAAGCTACTTCCGGTGAAGACGATGGTACTTTTAATACTATTAATAGTATTTTTTGTAATATTACTCACGTTTTATGAGAGTTTAGGTGGTCATTTTAGTATAATAGCAATTTGGTTTTGTATAACAACACAAACTTTAGAAAACATAGTGTAGTCAAAATTAATGAGATTATTGTTATTGTTTTACGGCGGTACGGTAAGTTGATTGTGGAATATTTTTGGGGGAGATCGTGAATCCTTGTCTTGTCAGCAACGAGGTTATGTTTTATCTATTCTTACTATTTGACTTATATAATATAATTTCTAATATAATATAATATATTTCTAATATTTGTTATTTGGCATCATATTTAGTATTTCGATATTATTAATTGCATTGTTTATTGTTGTTTAGGTTGCGAAGTGATCAGTAATCACGACATGGTGTGTTTTTCCATTCCATCCTCCTCTCATAGCGTCACCAACAACAGCAGTCATCTATCACTATCCCAACAGCAGCAGCAACAACAACAGCAAGACCCAAACGACTGTCTATATGATTGCGGTGATGCCGCGGGGAACGATGGAGGTTTGGTGGATGACTTTGAGGGAGACGAATTTGATGATGAGGAGATGGATGAGGAAGAGGATGAGCTGTCGCCGCTGAGCGAGGACTGCTGTGACTCGGAGGGATTGCTGGACGAAGAGGAGGACTGTTTTGATGATGACGATGACGAGGATGATTCAGGGACGGAACTGATTCTGGACGAGTCAGGAGAGCCTTGTGGACTTCCTAAAGCTGAGGTATGACATAATAAATTGGTAGTCTTTCTGGCGATTGAGTCTAGTCACTTTTTAATACTTTCAACAGCTTGTCTTCTGTAGGTTATTGCACTAAACTATCGTCTTGCAATATTGTCATAAGTGTCAGAGTCAGTAGAATTATAGTCAAGTGGCTGGAATGGGCTGCCGATCGTTAAGAAGAACCTTTGTCCTTAGAGCTTCTCTGTTTGTAGGGCGGTTCATAAGTCAAGATGCGTCTCAAGTTGGATTTAATCAGCGGGAAAGATATTTATTTTAATAAATTGACCTATAGGTTCAGGTATATATATATATCAGTCAATTTCTGGCTTCTTCGACCCAGCCTAACCCATGGTTGGGCAACTTGAAAAATGAAATTTTTTCTTGCTCACATATTTTGTAGACCGGTCTATGGGATGCACGAAAGCGAAAACCGTATAGCTCTAGACCGATTTTTTGCCGAGTTATGGCTAAAAAACCAATTTTGGACAAGGTTTAAAACTGTCAGATTTAGTGACTCTACACTTATTATTTTTACACTTTAATTTGTGACAGGTTTTTGATGCTTTTTAGTTGATGGGTTTAGATATACATTAGACTACGTCAGTGCAAAGTTTCATGTAGATCGGTAGCCTCAGGCCTCAGCCAGAGCTCGCCAAATGGCAAAAAAGACGTTTTTTTTGGACAACTTTTTTTATTTAATCGTGTCTATCTCACCGAATCCTGCGGGTAACCATTTTTGATTAATACTGTGAAAAGCTAAGCTCAAGTTCCTACTGGCTGTATAATTTATATAAAATTCTAGGTGGACAGGCATATTTTTTTTGGACCCTGAATGTTGAAAAATCATGATTTTTCGGCAAATTTTGTGTTTCGCCCTTCTTACAGATTGACTACCGCCACTAATCACCAAGGTAACCTTTTCCAAGTGTTATGAGACAAATTTAGAGTAAATTTAGTACACGTTATGCAAATTATATGCAATTCCAGGTGGACAAGCATATATTTTTCGACCCTGAATGTTGAAAATTCATGATTTTTCGGCAAATCTTGTGTTTCGCTCTCGTTACAGATAGACTACCGCTACTAATCAACAAGGTAAAATTTTGCAAGTATTATGAGAGAAATTTAAAGTAAATATAGTACACGTTATGCAAATTATATGCAATTCCAGGTGGACAAGCATATATTTTTCAACCCCGAATGTTGAAAGATCATTGTTTTTCGGCTAATCTTGTGTTTCGCTCTCGTTACAGATAGACTACCGCTACTAATTACCGGGGTAACCTTTTGCAAGTATTATGTGACAAATTTAGAGTAAATGTTTTACACGTTATGCAAATTATATGCCATTCCAGGTGGATAAACATATATTTTTCGACCCTGAATGTTGAAAAATCATGATTTTTCGGCAAATCTTGTGTTTCGCTCTCGTTACAGATAGACTACCGCTACTAATCACCAAGGTAACCTTTTGCAAGTATTATGAGAGAAATTTAAAGTAAATATAGTACACGTTATGCAAATTATATGCAATTCCAGGTAGACAAGGATATATTTTTCGACCCTGAACGTTGATTTTCGGCAAAAGTACAAGAGTTGGATCACCAACAGCAGAACTTCTGAACCCATATAACTGTTTTTTAGTCATGTGTAGTTTTTGTTATTTGAATCTATTAATACCACATTAGCAATTGAATTAAACTAAATAGCAAAAAACTTGAGAGTACATCAATTATATTTTAACCGTGTTGACAATGCTGATGCATTCAAGTCATTATGGCTGAACAGTGAATTTATGACTGTTTAGGTTTCTTTACATTAGTGCCTTCGCTGCCATCTTCTTTGATAAATTCTTGCGTATTGAATATACTATATTCAGAATCTCAGGTTTCCATGTTAAATCGGGTAGGTCGAATTTCCAGTGTTAAATAACACTGGAAGGGCAGGTAGGTCGATCTTGCGCTTTAGTTTCGGAAGGATCACAGACGATGTTCTTAAACTATCGAAGAACGACAAAATTTACGGCCTGAGTGGAATCGAACCACTAGCCTTTCGTTTCCCAGTCCGTTGTTCTACATCTGAGCTAATCGGACTGACAGTTACAAAATCACCGAATGCTATCCAACTCACGACACCTAGCAAGGTGTGCCAGTTGAAAATTACAGGTAAAACTGAGATGTCTAAGCTTCAATAATGATTTGTGGCTCCAGTAAGACAACCCTTGCCTCACAACATTCATATTTTGCCAACGATATTTTTTATTGGTCATTTAGTGCGGAATCAAAACGTACATTATTCACAGTTAACAGACTGTTGTCATGGCCTTATGGTGTAGTGGTTAACACTCTGGACTCTCAATCCAGTGACCCGAGTTCAAAACTCGGTAAGGCTTAATTTTTTAATAATCAATTATGCTATTTAGAATTAGAATGTTTAATTTTTTTAATAATCAATTATGCCATTTAGAATGTTTAAATTAATTCAATTAGTTTTAAATTTTTTATAATTTACCAGTAAAGCTTTGGAGCTACTCAGCAATAAATGTGTTCGGAAATTTGAGTTGAACAATCAATTATTTACAAATAATGGCCGCGTTTTATATTTCCTCTGGAATATTGACACTCATTCCTCACAATAACAACTTCTCGCTCAGCAGAAGAGCTTGTTATTTATAGTTTCTATAATGTCGTCACCTAGGCCCATTACGGTTGCGTCTTCTAAGTATAAAGCTTCTGTTAGCGGCTCATTTGAATTTGCAACTCTATCTTCTAGCGGTAGCACTCCTCGTGCTTTTCTTCTA